>DWPA01002028.1:0-16717 GCA_018251375.1 Calpodes ethlius
TAATGTTTTTAAATATACTAGAGCACCGTTCTGCGCTCGAAATTCGACCGTAATTCATAACATCAAAGGATTAGTTTTCTTTGACAGTATTTAATATCTTTTCGGTTTGACTTTCCGTAACGCTTTATTTATCGATTTAAGGAATATTAAAAGCATATTGAAAAATATTAGCGTTCTGCACTTTTCCTACATATAAACTAGAAGTGTGCCAAATTTCATACTCATTCATCCGCGCATTTTTCTTGCGAATTTGCTTCACTGTATTAATGTATATAATAATGATATCAATCTATCCATAGATATTTGAATAAAGGGAAAAATGTGTAGCCCTTTTAAGGATTTCATAGTCAAAGAATTCGACCATCTTGTATCGTCCTATCCATGTCTATATATCCGTCTGCCAGATGTCTAGTCCAGGAACTTTATCATTTGGCCGGTTTTTAAGCAAAATACGATCGATCTTTCTCATCTGCTAAGAGATGTTTAATAATTGTTATAAATTTGGTTGTTAAATAAATAAATTTAAAAGACGTATTTGAGTACATAATTCGTACTATATATAACGTACTTTGTTGTAAAATCTGATCGTGAATAATCGATTACTAAGTCATCGGAACTGGCTGATACTCGATATTCAGCAGATTAAATAAAAAAATACATTCTCGTACTTCGTACCTAGTATTGTGAGAATCGAACTTTGTAACAATATCTTTTTATTGATGATACTAAAAATAAACTTTACAATTTATTGAAAAACAATTTAATTACCTATAGTTTACTACAGATTCTTAAGCGATGTCTGGTGTCCCGTATTAATAAAACACCTTTATAAGATGTTCTTTATGGGGTATCCCGTTTCACAGCTTAACATTTCTACGTTGCTCTTTCCTTCCTAATAGAGATTTAAAAGCTATTTTAAAGTAATGTTTCTTGGTTACTATTTTACTATTTGTTAAGGTTACATATTATGAAATTAAAATTTTTATCATTGTTACATAAATTATATTTGTTGTTTAAATTTTCATAATATGTAAACATATGTATGTTCTTTTTTGTCAGTCAAGTTGAGAGCAGAGTTTCGGAAACTTCATTGGCCTATAATCACAGACCTCCGTAAAAGTCTTGAAATTAGGACTAAAACTAAAGAATACAAAATGTAACGTTTAAATATACATGCATAAACTTATAACGCTCATGTGTATTTATATATCTTCTATGAATGTCTTTGCAGAATTTTCTTTATGTGATAAAGTTAACAAATGAGATACCAGTTAAAATTTCGATTAGGAATGTAAAAACTTAGTAAGTACTGTTGGTTACGTGTTAATATGAATAGCAGTTAGTTATTATTTATTAATAACAGGAACGTCCCCGGGATAATCATACATATCGTAGGATTTAATAACCCACTCACCAAAGTTACGTAAAAATTGATAATTATTTTTATTAATTTCGGAGAAAAAATACTAGCGCGATTTTCGCGTACATAATTTTATTTTCACAAAGCGATTTTGCTATAAAAATGATATCAGTAGTAACAATAGCCTATGAAATATCTAGTAAATGTTTCGAAGAATGCCTTTTTCGACAGGCAACTTGAAACAAATACGACTCGACACGGTTATAATGTTTTATAGGGTTCCAATGTTTTACGATTGTCACATTTAATTATTTCATTGCTGGCAATTAAAGTTTGGTGGAAAACGATTTTTTATGTTTTACAGTCACATTTGGGTAAATAAAACCTTCGTTTCACTGTTTTTTTATACCACACACGATTTTGAAATAGTGATGTGCTGCGGACACGGTCGCGTGTCGATGAATTTACGACCGAACGACACTTTACAGTCATATATGGTTGCGTCAATAAATATTACCGTTGTGACTAATTGACAGCTCTACTCGATCCATTTGTTAATTTTTACTTAAACGTTTGTATGTTACTGGTGTGAAATATACACAGTTATTTAAAGTTAAAAAAATAAGTTATTAATTTGAGATATGAATGTGAAATACTAATAAGACTTACCAATTAATTACAGTCCTATTCGAGGTTTTTCACAGAAGTTCATGCGAGCCTGCGCGTGGCCCTGCAAGCCCAATTGCTATCCTTATCCCATTAAACAAATCTCTAACGAATACTATAGTAGTCAAATATTATAGGTACGTACACGTAACTTTTATAAAACATTATTTAGTTTTACGGTAATATTTTTTTAAATCTTTATTATCATTTAAGGGTACCTACCCATATAATCATTATTAAGAATATTTGATATTACACGTATACTGGTTTAATTAGTCATTTATCACGGCGTTTAACGATGTTTACTGTTTCAAACGTAATTAATGCTTTCACATAAAACAATATAAATTATTCATGCGATTCATAAATCGCCGAACATTATTTAGTAAATGCACATTTATGTTCGAAGTGTGATTGCTTCTAATTAATCTTTTAGATATCGTTTTTTTTCTAACAAATATATCTTTTTCATAGCGTTGTATTGATCCATGATTTTGATAGCCTCAAATAATTTAATTATTGGCCTTTTGTCATACAATTAATCTGTAAATAAATAGTGAATACTGCAGATTTGTAGACAATTTTGTGGCTAACCTATGTGTTTAAAGTTTGAATGTCTCTCCAAGATCTTCGACAAAGAACAACAGCACTTTATGAAGACAGCTGAATCACTCGATGGTTTCAGCTTACTTTGTAGTACTTCAAGGAATCAAAGTGTTTAATAAATTTGGTCATTAGCAGTTGTCAATAAATTGTCAACTGCACTAACCTACTCGGCCTATCTCGTACGATTCTCACAAATTGTGAATGCAGTTTTAGACATATTTGATATAGCTGTGGCGTATCCTTACTCAGTTAAACTTCACGTAGATCTATTCAAAATTATGTCATTATTTACGTACATTTTTTATATATTTTACTCGTATCATTGGATTCATCAACGATCGTTTGAATCACTGATCGATTTCTCAGTCATAGCTGATACTACTTGACGTGTACACATTAGAGCGTACATAATAATCGGATGCTTTATATGAAATATTGATAATAAAATATTATTCAATAACAACGACACAAAATTGTATGTATGGACAGTAGATATATTCTTATATAAACCTGATAGTAGTTACCTTCGCTCATGAACATCTAAATAGGACTAAGGTATCATTGATACGTTTTTGGTCAATACAGAAGCAAAAAGAAGAAAGACTTAAAGATTCTTACTCACCAATAAGAACATTAATTATCCTCCATAAAACACTTTCATTTATAAAACTAAACGTTCATCTACAAAAGCGCGCGAAAAATTCCCTGTCAAAACTCTCGCTAGGGATGTGAACATCTCTCATCACCGTAGTGTTGTATATTTACCGATTGATCCGATATCGTCTAACACACCTAATATATTCAATAAAATATGAATTACGAAGCAGTATCGTTCTAAAAATATTGATATTAACCACTCCATATAAGTCCCAATTGCTCTACTGATGTTCAGGATAAAACAGCGTGCTGCGATAATCTAATTACTTAACGCAACGTCTTATTTGTGCGTTTTTGTTGTGCGAGCAGGCGGCTCGAGGTCTGTAGCCGGGGGTCGGCACAGACACCAATTTGTTATAACTCGATGTAGTGTTCTTAATCGATTTGCAATCGTATTGCTTTAATTAGTACACTGAGTAATAGTGCTGTAAGGAAATAATTTCAGTAATAGATTCGTCGTGGAATACTGTAATTATTCTTTAAGCGTCTCAATCGATAATGTTTTCTAACTCGTAAGTAACGTCGTAGGTCTAATTAAATATTATAATGTTTGAACGAAGTTTAGGTAGTGGAAGTATACATTATATTAAAAGTAGTATGTATACCTACATTTTATTGTACAAAGGACTTTTTTATGTAAATAGTTGATGTACGAACGGACGAGTCACCTAATTTTAAGTGATATTTTCACGCATGTACGCATTTGTGATATAATTATTTCACCATAAAAACTTCAGTTATTTAATATTCAATTTGATTTCATTACAACACTTATTAAACAGTATTATTCTAAATACACGATATAAATAAAACATAAAAACAGACAAGAACAATTTCCACTTCTAACATTTCTATATTACATCATTGTAAACCAACTAACCAATAAAGAGATAATATCTTAACACAAATATTGATGGTTTAAATAAACAAAGATAATACGTTTCGTTTAACTGAAGATGGTCACCATTGGACCGAGGTTACAATTAATTCGATTTACACGCATGGATTGATCAAAACATGTCGACGTCGCGCCCGCTTAATAGATTTTCAAAGCTCGCTTAAAGCTCGCTCGAACTTTTTGTAAGCTCTATAAAATGGTATAAGCTTAATGCTTACTTGTTTCTCTTTTTTGCTAAGGTAAATTTAGTACCAATAAAATAAACAGTGACTTCGGTTGCTCATTGCTTGTAATTTAATGTGTTTCTGGATAGCATTTTAAATTCTTTTACTGTTAAAAGTTTGCCATTTCTTATTTTACGAGCAAAGCACAAACGGTTTTAGGTATAAACTTATAACGCGTTAAGGGCTAGTTTCTTAAAATGTGGTTCACACAAATCTGGGAATATCTTTTTTTAACGATGGAAAGTGGTACCTTAAGTGTTAATTATAAATAAAAAAGATATAATTTAGTTTTTCATATAAATGACGTTCTTTTTCCAATATAATAATAAATATATATGGCTATAATTTTACCACTTAATTTGTCAAATGCTTATAGAAATATGACTATAGTTTAAGGTAATTAATTTACTATGAATTGTTTGACATCTAGTGAAATTGTCAACTCCTTTGTATTAATCAATTAAATACTAGAATAAGTTTATTAGATTTTAATTTAGAATCTAGAGCGAAGTAGGCCACGTTAAATGACAGGGCTGTTAAGAGTCCTATGCGTGCGTATAGAAAAATAAAGCTTAAGTGTTGTTTAAGAAATGAAGGACTTGACATCAGCGCACTGATAAATAGCTTTATAAATGAAACATCACAAATATTCATCACCATAAAACATTTAATTTATATATCACATAAACGTCTGCTGTGGCTAGGAATTGAATCTGGAGCTTTACAGGCAAACTACAACCTGGGCTACAGGATCGACAACTTGATTCACGGATAAAATAATTACATGTATTATATGGTGTACATATATGTACCTACTCTCGAAACGTATTTACTAAAATGCCCTCTATACTATGTATAGAGATGAAAACATAACCCACTTACCTAAACTAATCATTGGGGATTGTAATCCAGTGTACGGTATTGAAAACGATACCGGAATACCAGATAGCAATCCCTACCCATGACTGAAGTTTGATTAACAGTTTATAAGTAGACATTACATGTTATAAGATTTACATATAACATTTGTCGTTCTACTATTTATAGAATACTTTATAATATGTTAATTATAATTATTTAATTAACAAGGCGGGTTAGTAAGATTAATTAATTACAACACAATAATTAGTTAATTAAGTAAATTGTGAGAAAACTGAGATGTTAAATAATTGTAATAATTTATAAAAGTATTTTTATACATTTTGCATTCCCAGCATTACACCAAGCGCCCCCACAGTTAATAATAAAGGAATTTCAATAGCACCATTTATAACGCTCCAAAGATCTGTATGTCCCTCTCTTTCTTAACATGAGACAGCGCTTACTTTATAAAGTGGCTGTCTTTAACAAACATCCAGTATAATAGATACGTTCAAAGATTATTTTCTTATTAATAAACTAGTATTTCTACATCAACACCCGGTTCCTCGGGTGCATTATCGGGTTTGTTGTTGGACAGGTTATTGTGATTAATTTCAATTTTGTATCATTGTCCAGTTGTTTTTCTATGGAGGCAGCAAATTGCTTACATCAGATGTTGAATGCAGTTTCCATAACGTATTAATATTCTGTTTTACGCTTTGATGTACCTCTTAACATGATGTAAACAACATTATAATTCATAACAGCCTCAGGTTTCATCTCATAATGTGAGTGATGCAGGCCAAAGTCCCCAAGCTTGTCAAGTGTTGACTGGCAGAATCCACAAACCTTTGAGAACATCATGGAGAGCACTTGATAAATTTTTTCATTACGTTGTGCTTATATGTATCTTTTTTCTTCAAATTAGAGCTAAGAGCAGGATTAGAACTTAGGATCTTTTTGCAGGATCAAGGTTTAAACAGCTAGGCTATCACTGCTATTGGAAGTGTGCATGAACGCATTTCGTATCACCAGTTGCTGAATTATGTTCTATCCAACTTATAGTCCGGGTACCCACACTATCTGCTATTGGAGACTTATAGATTATATTCCAAATAGTTTAATCCTGACATTAGTGATCGGTAGTTAGATGATGATCCAACTTAATATTGCCATCCTTATAATTAACCGTAATATTTTTGATGTTTCCCAATTTAACTTTCTAAAGTCAAATATTAATTAAGAACTGTATGTATAAATACTATATTTTACTTCAAGTTACTTCACACTTAAATTTAACGCATTTCAAAAGTTTGTTGGTAACCTTGCTTGTCCAGAGAAGGGGTTTGATTACTAAATGGAACAGACTTGTATCAATTATATCTTTATTGACGGATCATCACTTGTACAGTCTTCCTGCAACATATTAACTAAGGAATCCTAGTAGTAAAAGGTGAATGTTTGAATGTTGATTTTATTATTTTTTCCTCAGGCTATATCATGCACAATTTTAATATTAACGTTAAAATAATATTTGCTCAAAACATATGTACGCTGATTACCTATACCGAGTATAATACGTGCTACCGACTCATAAAACACAAATATTTAATCAAAGATGATAAAGGTGACATCAAATTCAAAACAAACAGTTATAAAGTGTTACTTGCGTACGAGGATGTCATGACTTAAACCCATAAAGGTGAAATATCATATGTTCGTGGTACGCATGCGTGATCGAACCTTCGTGCAAGTGGGTGCGTACTATAAAAACTTTAAACGTTGTATAAGAAATGGAAGAATTGATTCTTCTTTCTAATTCTATTTCAAACAATAATGATGCATGACGTTTTGAAAATAGCGTGACTTTTGGAAATGAATATTCTTTATGTTGTTCAAACAGATTTAAAGTTTAATGTCTTATAGATAAACAAGCGCGAGTTGGGGCAGATATTTATTGATACAACAATCGAAGATTCAGATACGTAGTTCAGATCATGTTTAATACATAATTATGTACCTAGACATTCATCATTCCCCATCCATAGACCCACTATTCACGTCCATCACGCTGACGAAGGCTTGGTCATCGGGCTTAATTTTCAATAACATTATACAGAAATTTGAGGTAAATAGCTTTCGTAGCTATTTCCTTGAATGTTACAGTAGTTGATAATTAGTTTCTAAGCAAATAACCTAAAACAATTGAAACAGCAAATAGCATAGAATTCGATTATCTTATTTGACAAGTGCCGCTATATATTCTAAATACTAAATGTTAATTTCGTCTACGGTATTTGTAAACCTATGTGATAGGGACAATGGTTTTGCCATTTAATATACTAACATATACAGTACCTACTTATGCAATACAAAATACAGTACTACTTCAATTAAATATCAGCCAAAATTTCCCTAGGGAATCTATTCAAAAAAATAATAATACAGTGATGATAAGATTACCCAACCTAAACTCAGTTCGGTTGACAGTAATCATATTACGACAATAATCAAATGGGGCTTACGGTCAACGCATTTCGATATCTGAGACAAGATCAAACGTGTTTCATTTGTCAAGTGACTCAGCGTTGTCGTTGACGTGACGTTCTTAAAATGCAAATTTTTGAAAAATCGAACAATACAAATCTCGATCAGTCCGTCTCGATTCGTCGACGGTATCGACTCATGTCTCGCCAAGCAATTGAATTCAGTCGATCACTAATCGATGTCTTGTCCGTGATAGGCGCGGTCGGGGGCCACGGCAGCAGGGTGCCGACTTACCACACAATCCATCGTTAACTTCTTTCTTTCTTTCATTAATACCATCCCTTTCAATATAAACTTTATTCATACCGCATGTAAAGTTCACATTTCATGAATCGATACTAAATATCTTACCTTTTTGTACTTAATTTTCTACCGCACTTTCGTCAGCAACTTCAAGTGCGTTGTCATAAATAAAAGCCGTAAGACTTATTGCTAGAATATATATTACTTTGAGCTCTGTGGGCGTTTGTTTCATTCTCGAATTGAAATATGAATTTAACCTCATTACCTATCTTAATACGGGATTTGCCCTTTCGCGCCGACTAATCACAAATGAGCATGTAAAGTCAGTAAATTATGTTGCATTGAGCTCATATTACTTGTGTTTTTTAGCCTTATTAAGTAGAGGTTGCTTATTCATAATTAACCCCCCTCGAAGTTTATTACTTCTGTATGAGTAAATGAATGTGTGCAGTTCTGCTGATTTGAATTGACTTTACTCCTGTCCGTGCTTAAATGTCCATCAAACGGCCTTCATTGTGCTGTATCCTTTTATTTGAAGACAGGTGAACGTCACTCAAGACCATCATTTTTCAAACATCATTTCAAAAGCTCTGTTATTGTATTCGCCTCGTATCAGATGTTTATAACAATATCAACAGCTATCTGTTGGTATCAATAAAGATTTAAGAGACGAATTAATTGAATCCGTTATCGCTCGTCTTAAGAATTACGATAGTTGTTACATTTTCTTTAATAGTGCCATAATTGTGTTAGGAATCGTCGGTTACGGGTCCGATCTCGTCCATTTTTCCAACTGCCATATATAAAGTGTCGAAGGTTCGGCTGATGACGACCGCAAGAGTCAAGAACGCTCATGGGAGCCCCCCGCCGCCTCACCCCAGGGGCCGGTCGGTCCGCCGAACTAAATCAAATAATGACTAATCGATTCCCTCTTATATTGCACAGTAGGTACACGTCAAACGTTATTCCCTTTAATTTTTAATATTTTTGTTCCTTTTGTTTGCATAAATTCAGATTCGTTATAGACAATGCCGTGATTGATACGTTTTATTAATGCTTTAGCTTTTGATTAATGTTTATTAGTTCGGTAGTCGGAGTTTTGGGAATCATTAGATGAATCTTATGAAGAGTAATGATGACGCCGCTTGCGGTACTCAACTTAATTCGAGGTTTGACCGTTTGTAATTTATGGTTCAGCTCAGTAGGTACTAACACTCCATTCATATTATTCAAGTGGATGTCTATAATTAAGGTTAATTCAATCAATTTTGTAACCGGAACTCAGTTTGTGGTGCAATGCTGTGTTTACGAGGTCTGTTGTTCATGGTATTTTTGAGGCTGGTCTGTATCGGTTGAAATATCTAATGATTAAGAGAGAGCTCTCAGCCAATGCTATAAACAACGAGGAGATAAATTTAAACAATTATTTCGTGGGCCTTTCGTTTGGAGTAGTCTATTTTATTCGATGGATTTTCACTCCTACGCACGCAGTAATCTATGGGAGAACAAAAGAGATTTTTTGTTGCTTGATCATTATTTTAGTAACGATCTACGCAATTCGCAATTAATGTCAAGTTTTATGTTTGTAGACGTTGAAGTTATTTTTAAAGGTTTTGTTAATTATTAATCAAATATAAGTTAAATGACAACGGCCGTAGTATAGGTAATAGATATAGATGTACTAATAGTACTCATATCATAAAAAAGGAAGAAAATTATTGATATTTCATATCCTAAAATAATTAGAAACTTCTCAAGGTCATCCTGGTGACTTCGTGTAGATCAATGTTTTTCACAAGTTTTGCAAATAAATCAAGGAAACAATATTTTCTGTTGATATAGAAACGAAAAAATATACCTATCTGTATTTAGTTTATACCGGCATGTAAATAAATCCAACAAAAAAAATCTTATATTCAGAATCAAAACGATAAAGTGTCAATAAAAACTTTGCTAAGGTTTTCTTCTTAGCAAAGATAACCCAAGAGACTCGTTGCAAATATTATATTTAATACGCAAATATTTAAAAGTTATTAATGAGTTAATTCTTCGTATAAATGTTATTTAAAATAACAATGTTTAATGTTAATTGTAATTTCAAGCACCCGTATTTTTTAGACAAACAACTTTGTTAAATACATCGTCTGATTCAAACATACATATCTAGCAAATAAAATGTTTATTCATTAGTCATTTGTTTGTTCTTATGACTTCATTCGACAGTCATGTGAACCATGTAATTTACTTCAAATGAGCCCGTTTAAGAACATTATCGTATTTACATTTTAAATTATCTACGTACCTACTTATCTAGATAAATGAATAAAATTCAAATCGAATGGGTCGTTTTTCGATCGAAGATTCGAAAATGTATAAGTCGATACGCCCGACACAGACGACATTCCGAATCGAATAATATAAAATGGATAAATATTTGAATAATTAACAGTCAATTTTGATTTCATTTCGATACGACACTCATTTATTTCTTTTATGTTTGTTATAACAACTGTGAATCTATGAGATTTGTTTTACGAAAGCAATAATTTGAAATACATTTTTTGTTATTATGTTTAATCCCAAAAATATTAGGCGTTACAGACATTTATAAGGCAGTATTAGGATTCTGATAAAAATTTAAAATGCAAGTTTAATGTCATTAACAATGATCGTTAAACGCATACATTCAAGTCGGTGTACTATAAAAAATTATCACACGATATTCTTTAAGCGTTACATTCGTGAAGTCGTTATTTTTAAGGACTGTTTAAGAATTCAAGCAGTGCCAGTCAAACTGATGGCAATGCAGTTAGAACAACATGGTCCACAGTACAATGCCAACGAATAAATTTGTGTGCGAATACATTTACATCTATCTGTCGCTAACTGTTCCGGCTAAATTGAATTCTAAGACAATATGACAAGATTGAGATTTGATTGTTTCGAAGCATTAGTTAAGACGTTTCGGATTGATATTGGTGATGCGAATCAGCATGTTTGCTGCGAGTTTGTACGGGAGTCCAGTGCAGGTGACAAATAGTCACGCCATACTGGAAAGGTCGGAGGCGAAGCGACATCGATGTTTTTATTTGTAAAGTCGATGACTTAATGTTAGTGATGGGAGTATCGATAAAATGTTAGCCAGTAAATTGAAGCTAGAATTACCTCAGTAATATGTTTTAAAGATTAATGGAAACAAGGGCGTGAATATTACATTTAATAAACATTTTAATGCATTTGAAGCTGATTGAAACATCTAGCTATATCAACGTTGAATGTTAACGAGATAAATTAAAATACACGCGTTCAAAATAAAAATTGATTCAAGTAATATTATCGATAACGCTAAAGGCCATAACGATGCAATTGCACATCTCTTGCCTTATAGATTCATATCTTTTAAATGTATGCATTCAGCAGTACATAATTCAGGGTTACAAATTGTTTGTTTTAGGACGAGACACCAAATGTATTGGCGCGATTTCAACTTAAAAGGGTGGCGATAAATATATAAGAATCTGATGAGCCATTGCGAAATGAAAGGTCGTATGTTTTTTTTTTCACCATGACATTTTTCTTGTTTGTCTGACAAAGGACAAGGAATTTAAATCGGTTCGTGAATACAGTCGTCGCGAATCTTTATTTAAGCTTTTTGTATAACCGTGTTTGCTTCGCAAATGAATGATTTAAACGCTGATTAAGCTTTATTTATGATTCGGTTGTATTTATCGTATGAAACAATAGTGTTGTTATTATAAATATTTTAAATTTGGAATTATTAAATTAACATGTGGTTATCTTAGAAACTATTTATATAGCCATAATGTTGATTGATAATCAAAGATAATAGTTTAAAGACGTTTTTAACATAATTGTTATCTATGTTTCTTTGATGCTGATTTCTGGTCGTATTGGGGAGACTTCGAACACTAATTATAATTTAATTCAATTGAATACGGTTTTGCAAGAGGCATCAAAAACTGGCCCTGATTGGTATGCTCTGGTGGGTGGGGAGCTTTGATGTGCTTTGCGTAAGAGTTGTATTAATACTGATATTATTATCTTTCTGTGAAGTCTGTCTGTCTAGCTATCAACCTCTTGTTTTGGTCACCCGCCAACCAAATCGTCATGTTCCGACTTGGGGCTTTAGATCCAATTTGATATTTTTTTCTCTCTCCCTCTTCCCTTTTTCAACCCTCAATGATGCTGATAGAGTTGCATGCCCATGGGCGTTTAGCATCAGGTGTTTCAGTTACTCGATTGTTTGCGATGCACATATAAATGTATTGTAATGAAATAATAAAAACATATACCAACACATCATAATAACGATGTATATTATTTTAATAGCTGAAGTTAAACATAAAATGATGAGTTAAATGAAAGATAAGATAAACTTGTCAGTGTGCTTTTAACCATTTCAACGGGATCTTTAAGAAATTCCTGTACCTATAACTTGAATGGTAGTAGCAATATTTTTTCATAACTACTCAATCATAATATCATTTATACCTTAACTGGTACTAAAGTGTTTTTTTTACGAAAACAAGAAAAAGGTTCTACAATTATTAATTGTCAAAGATTACATATATTATAGGTATCAAAAGATCTCTATGCGATTCTGCACAATAGTTATAAGTTTTGTTTTCTAACAACTAAAATTAAAATATTTTACGTAACTTAAGATATAAATATTTCCACATCAAATCTAACATCGGCTGCCATTTTATTTATTACACCTAATCACCGAACTGTAGCGAATTACATCAATTTATGTGCAAATTCGGTATTCTTCGCCTGTCATCAAGTCATTATGTTTTAACTGGTTCTTGAGTAACAGAATTTATGACGTTTGATAAATGAATTTATATCGAAGTTTTGAATTCTGTCGGGTTTCTCTAAAGTTGGTCATAACTATAACTTGACTTAATAGTTTGATAAAAATACTTTAATGTCTTGTTCCGTTTCTTCTATGAAGTCCAGATGGGTGACAGAGCTTACGAAGATACTAGTAATCGGTTTGGAATCCAGGTAGGGTGGGGTTTAGGTATCAAATGTTAGGTCTTTATTCAACTATATCTAAATATTAGTGCCACTAGTAATAAAAAGAAATTTGTCATCGCTGACCGTTGACATAGTTATTTTTGTTGAGCAAAAGTTTTTGTTTTCCGATAAAGGCAAAAGTGTTATTAATAATTATAATTTCAGTTGCCAATGAGTTTTAAGTTCAACTTTTACGGTAATAAATATATGGTGCTTACATTGGAATCAATAAAATAAAAGCCAATGAAAGACAATTGAAAATTAACCATCTCTATTCGTGGTCTTAACACTTATCTGTTACATAGATTACATCGCATATCTCTGGAATCATATGGAAAAGCCACCTTAGGCTAACCTGCACTTAACCAGATCGAATCGATTACAATGAGAGGGTCTTTAAGATCGAATACGGACTCTGAAATGGGTGATTACTTAAAGAATTATCAAGAAAAAAAGCCAAATATTTTAAAATCGTGTCCTTCGTCATCAAAATTCATTCATAAAAACATCATCAGAAAAATACATACGAATAACATCCATTTGTAAAATCTTAATTAGAACAAGTTCCAAGTTTTATTTACACATCCCGGTACAGAAGCTTAACCCACAAAAACTGTTCACAATCATTATGAACGAAATAATTAAATTTTATAACGACCCCGCCTATTTTTGGCTACCAAATCCACTCCCGTTTTGAATTCTATTAAAACTTAATTAACTTTTTCTGTGAAGTTATAAATTTTAAATGAGCTTTTAGACCGAGGGTCCCTTTTGTTTTGCTATGTTTAAACGTCACTTGTTCATATGATAAATGTGATTTTGGCGGGAGAGAATTGCTTTTTCGTTTCACAAACGCCGACAAGGCCCGTCACGGTTGGAAAGAGTCGGCAAATTATCGACAAACGCTTATCGATGCTAACTTATAAACCATCCCAATGTCACTCTGGTAGCAAATAGTTTGTAGTTTTTAGAAAGGAATATTATTTATTTTTCTAATTAAATTTGGCCCCGTGTTCATTAATCATTGTATATTTATAGTGAATTGTGCTCTTTATTTAAATTTGTTTTAGGAACCGGCAAATCAATGATAGATACAATAATTAAGTTAAGAATTTTGACCAGTCATACTTAAGTTACCTGTTTTTAGATTGAATTTTTTCGAGTGAGTTATTATAGGTAACTATTTTTAATGTATTCAATTAGTCAGAATACAATACGTTAATAATACATATTGAAATACATTTCGCTACCGACAAAAATTGTTGGTAATGAGTTTAAAACATCGTAAGAATTTCCATTCACAGAACTTAGAGATTCAACAGTCATTTAACAATTTGTATGTCAATTAATATTGCGGATCCTGTATTTAACGTGTCTTTAAATCCTTCAAAATAATAAAGACATAAGTGTGTTATCGTCTTTAGTATAATTATATCTAATTAGATATTCTATACATTTCTACCGGATTACCTTTAGAATATTGGTTGTCTTACATTTTGATCTCTATTACGTACGTACCGTGAAATATATTAACATTTCTCTGTGTATCAAAATAGTGATAATAATCAAGTTTTTTTTTATTCTAGTGTAAACATATATTTGTAACATTATTATTTTGCTTTAGATTTTGTTATAAATGTAAATGATTTGTGCCTTCAAAAAAATAAAGCTTTTTTTTTCGAATAATGATAGTATTATTTTGAAAATTCTCTCTCAGTTTAAATAGTTACGTTTATTTAGTAGAATCATCAATTAACAGAAAATAAATGACTTGTTTTTGAGCAAATTTATCAAATATAATCAATCGTTATTCTTACATGGTACATTCATCCTATTTAGTCTTTCCTTCCATGTACAACAATTACAAATCTTTAGTTTCCATTGTTTAGATTACATTGACATTCAATCAATCCAATTTTACTTTCGATACTGTACGGATAATCAATTTATTTAAAAGAAGTTACGTGGATAAATGTAGATCTGTATGGACTATTACTGACTTGTACTTATTATTCCTAAGTAAATATTGCTCTTCAAGACTTAAAATATTTAGTATTCGTATGTAGAATTCAAGACAAGCAGGACAAAGCCTAAGGGGTCGGAATTTACACGGTTATAAGGACTAGGTTGTACGTACATTTCCTATTACTGAGTAAGTCGTACTTACTATTCCTAAGTAGATATTTGTCTTGAAGACTTGAAATATTTAGTATTCGTATATGGAATTCAAGACACGCAGGACACAGCCTAAGGGGCTCGCCCGCACAATATTTCACGGTACGGCCAATGGTTTGGGAACACCCGCTGTGCTTCTGAATTAAGTAAAAGCCTTCCAGCTCTTGTTTCTTAAAGCCTCTAGTTGGATGTTCGGATGTGGTTACACTGAATACTTAGTCGTGATTATTTTGTTAATTTTTTATCTAATGACCTATGTTGCTAATATTTTATTAACGTTTTTCTGTTATTAATATTATGAGTTTATTAAAAAAATACTGTTATTTTTCTAACAATTATGTTGAATACAATACATATGTGTAACTATAAAAAAGTAGTGGTGACCTAGTTGTTGGCAAAAGTTGATTTCCGGAACGTGGGGGCGTGAGTTCGAATCCAGCACGCACCACTAATTTTTTAAAATGTGATTGGTATTACAAGTTAGTTATCATTTACTTTTGTGAAGGAAAACATCGTGAGGAAACCTGTGCACGACCTGTTCTCGAAGATGTGTGAAGTTTATCAATCAGCACTTGGCCAGCGTGGCCATTTAATTGTTATTGGTTGAAAGTATGTTATATTTTCATTTGTTGGCGATTTGTTGGCGATTATAATTAAATATCAATAAATACAAGGAATTGGGCACCTCCTTCTAATTTTAGTCAATAAACAATTTCAAGTCTATTTCTGTAAGTCTCATAACGATCTAATTTCACAATTTATAAAATATATTAAGAGTAGGACAACATACGCAATTGTAAAATACATAATAGAAAAAAAATATATTCTTGAGTAAATGGGGAAATAACAAAAAGATAAAATACCAGAAATAAAACAGCATCATAAACTAAGAAAATCTTAGATCAATACATTATGGTTCAAAGACCATAAAGTACAAAAATCCTCCCTGTTATACCAATGTGTTAGCATCCTAACCCACCTTAATAGATGTCTCGGTCCAATTTAACATTTGACGTGTTTTTAATTTAGCGTCCGCGCCCGCGGCTGCCGGCCGGGCACCTAAATAACGCACATATTTTACCAGAAATCATATGCCGCCACTCATTACCGGCCTCATTTGAATATTAACTTGCCCTCGTGTCCTTCGCTTTGGTTTAGTTTAATTCTGTATAATAAGGAGGCTAGGTAGGCCAGTTCAAAAGAGCGAATCTACGATAACGCTTTGAAGCAATTCGCTACTACCTACTTTTTAGCGTATACCTATCGATAACCAATAAGTTTCAATCTTTTGGTAGATAACACTTTACTTACTTTATCTCTCATAGACATCCTTTATAGCATTTAATTACTTTATGTCTTATAGACATCCCTGTTAGCAAAAGAATCCCTAAAAACTCCGTTTGTTAATAAGATTTCCAAAACTGTAATGGAAACGTT
>DWPA01002029.1:0-16715 GCA_018251375.1 Calpodes ethlius
ATATATGCATTCGGGCTCCTTGCGCTACCTACTGAAATTCTGTACGAACTTTCCGGACAACCTATTACTTACGTCAACTACTAGTAAGCAAGACTTCTGTCTGTCGCCTCTTACGACAAACTGTTATACCTGCATGGTATTTCTGTCCAGTATTCTAAAAATTCTCAATATGGTTAAAGATTATATAGAGTCGTGTCTTTCAGATCTATCCAACACCGTTGCAATAGTATGTGCAATAGTATGCACTGTGCTGTATGAGGATATGGACAGACACAATAAAATAACGAATTTTTAGGCAATAAAAGTCTGCACCGGTTTGGAATCGAAACCAAAACCCATTGCTGAAACAAGTAACAATATCAACTGAGCTACAGGTTCAATATCATACATCCCGATATGTATATATTCAAATATAGAATGGTCGCAGCGACAATATGACCGATTAGCGATGTAATCTTGACGCATGGCAAATGTATCGGATATTGATATTTCGGATATCGACAAATCATTTTTCATAGTTTTACTTTGTTTGCGATTTCCAATGAGTTTGTTTAGCTTGAGCGGCGTGTAAAATTTATTTGTTATGTTAAACAATTTTAGTTTATCCTTTAATTTTAATGTTCTTTTTATTGTTTGACAATATTACCAGGTTGTGTGTCGAATGATAACGAAAGACTGGGGTTGGAAACTTTTATAAAGAATATGATGTATGTATTAAGCTTGGGTTAAAATTAAAACAGGTTATTATGTTTGTATCTTGAGTTCGAATTCACGAATGCTAAGTGGCAATTGTGATCTGTTTAATAGGACGTGGAAGTAGTTAATGTTAGTTTTAAAATCATTGGTAGGCATGGTTAATATTTAATCTTATACTCATATGTATGATTGGATAATATTTATATTTATGTGGATTCACAAAGTTGATGTATTTTCATTATAAACATGGTTGAGTATAAAGCTGTTTACACACGTCACGAGTGTTTTATAATGGCTTTTTGAAGCTTAACGACATATTATCGTCGGTGTTTTCGACGTATTTTAATTATAACCAGGCACTCCTGATCAGCGGTCGAAATTCAACTGTAAATCAAATCAGAGTTACTTTATTTTGATACTATTTATTTCATATTTGTAAATAATTAACTCCACACTAAGATTGTCTGTATTGTGTGTGCTTTGGACAATACACATAGACAAGAATATACACATCCAAATCAAAAAATTGTACACATCATGAAACTTTATACCTCGCTAAGAATAGAACCAAAGATCCTTTGATTGGCTGTCCGGTATGATAATCATTATACTGCAGAGGATCTCAATATCATATTGTTACCATAAGCTGTTGCTAGCTTTGCTTTCGTGCTTGTTTCGCATCTATAACAAATAAGCTTAAAACATTGGTTCAATACGGCTATCTCTTCGTTTTGTACGGGTGATGTGACCATTTCTAAGAACAATATGCAAATCTGCCTCTGTTATAACATTAAGATACAGGTAGACATATGAATAATTCGATAAGTGTACAAAAACACAAACCTTTCATGAAAGAAATAGAGTTATACGATGTTAAATGAATCATATAAGACATTTTTTAACACATTGAAAATCATCTTATTTAATAATATTTGTGCGCAATATTTTTGTCGACTGCTGCTCTTGAACACGGTCGAAGGCTTACCTACTAGCCACAGTGGAGTGCCACCTAACCAATCTATTGAGAGATATTTTGATCGGCCATGTCTAACTGTTTTATCCTAATATGTGAATATTACTATTCAAATACATTAAGATAAAAATGTGTTGATTTTATTATTTTTTATTGTTTCTGCTATATCTTTGATATATCCCCAGCGTCTAAGAAGCTATGAATGTGAGCAGCCTAAAACCTTACGACTGTCAACAGTAAACTTCTCGGTATTAGATTACTTCGTTATTGTTTTGTACAATGTTTCTTTCATCCATACATACTTTTGTTGTTTAATTTTTGGGCTATGAAACAAAATGTACGAATATATTACCCTAAGGGGACGGTCAAACTTTACAAACTCTTGTTATGTATATGCACATTAGGATGTTCGAGTTGGCTTACCTTGTTTTTATTGAATTAATAATTTAATAATATATTTTTTACTATTGTTGATGAAATTATCAAAAAGGCTTACATGCTAAACTACCCTTGAACCTAATAATTTAACACGTTTTCAATGCATTTTAGAAATCACGCCTCAAACCGACGAGTGATCTAATTTTTAAGCCGTATGCAAAAAACGTTATCGCTTATTCACTTAGACTATTATTGAGATTTTTCGTCAGTTTAGACAAAAAATTGTAGTGATGTTATTTAACGGTTTAGAATGAAATTGTCTAATAATCGATACACTGACCATCTCCACTTACCTATCAAACAAATTGTTTACAATGCCAAGCTAAGGGGATCACCTCGCTTCATTTAAAACCCGTCTCTATCGCGATCGCAATAAAGATACATTCACTTCACCGTGTCCACGGCTCTAACACGCATCTCGCACCCGACAACGAAAGCGCCCTAACAGCTAGACGAGTGCGAGGCGAACTGGACTATGTTTTTAAAGCAATAAAGTCGCATCTTGAACACTGTTGTGTTATCGAGTAATGGTGTTCAACGATCTTGTCACTATTGTCCTGCTGACACAACAGTTTAGAACGTAGCATCGTAAACGCGCTGATGTATTATTGCAATTTGAGTCGTGTAACGTATGGAGCACGGTTGCGTTTAGATTGGTCGAGATCATGGGGTTATGGCCGTCTGAGGTCGTTATGTGGTTATGGGAACGCGAGATCAATAACGCAAATTGAGTCCCCGTCACCTATCTCGGTGTTGGAGCGTTAAAGTTATGCAATTGTTCAGCTTTTTATGTTTTTCGGCGGCGGAATGTCGTTGAAATTTGAATTTAATTTTGGAACGAATTATTAAATTAATTGAAACGTGGGTAGGTGTCTATTTATAATGGAAGGTAGGAAGAAATTCAATCATAATGTTTATTTATAACTCTGTGTTTTGAGGTGATGTATTGTTAAAGCAAATTTTGAGGATTTGGTTTCGTAGAAGATGTTCAGGTACAATGAAGCTAATGAAAGTGATTGTTCTCAGCTGTGATTGCTTATCTTCAGTGTCATCTTATTATTTGATAATTATAGGACACGTCATGTTATAGAATTATTTCCGTCAGTTTCTTTCGGCCGTCGCTTACTTCATTTATTGAAAGATATATAGCTGGTCCGAAATAATTTTATTCACACATAGATCCACTCTAAGATTCTGGTTCATGGGTGATATGGTCAACAACAGAGACATGAATACGACACCAAGAACAGAAATTTAAAATCATCACTCAACTCTTTGCCTCGTTGGGAGTCGAACCCAGAACTTTTGAACCAAAGTCCGCTATAATAAATAACATTTGCGTCGCACCGCACCAGTCGCATGTAAATTAATTTCGAATACATAGAATACGTAAGTACCTACTTATAACAATACAATTAATATTGTATGGATATGATCACAATCTGTCGTTCAAATGTTACACGATCGCTAACAGATGCACAGACGATTAAATTTGTATAGGTATATATGTACATATAGAGTCACGTCGTATGTACGGTACGCTGTACGCATGTCTGTCTGTACTCAGTACATTCCGCGTACGTAGCTCATCGGCGGCGGTCTGCCGGACAAAGCAGCGAGAACAAAGGGTCATTAACCGCGACGGGCTTTTCATAAAAAATATAATATTCCATCTCTTTTGTGCGGCCCAATTGCATAGATTAGTTATGTATAGAGTATTCCGATTGTGGCCGCGTCGTGGTAAAAAAAAACAACTTGGATTGCGCGAAAATATTACATTTTTTTAATAGAATGAAGATTTTTTTGCTATACGATGCTACGATAGGATCTATTTGACCATATTGTCATTACTGTTGTTCATTTATCATGATATGTATAGTCATCCAATAACGTAAGACATTAACTGTTTTTTTTTTCTTTTTTTTATTACCGTTGACATATTAAAAATCCAGCATTACGGGACGATGCACGTAATACACGGATTTTAAACCGAACTCATGTGAATTACACACCTTATTATGATATGATTATTAACAATTTAATCGTACTAAATACATTTGAAATATATTATACGCCGAAAACGTATTCACGATCCATGCATGTATCGAAGTATTGGCGTGAACATTTTACATGTCGTGAATATCTGTATCATAGTACAACTGTTACAGATCGTGACAAAAAAATAATACATAATTGTAATGAAGTTAGTTCGTATTGCTAAGTCCATAACAAAAGTAATAAAAATGCAGACTACCCATACATGAAAAACGCCCTCTGTTTCCCTCTACTCTGTAGCACGTCCGTAGTTAAATCGAGTTTGAAATTGGTGAACTCTCTCCACGTGGTAAACTTTGAATTGGACGCCGGTTTAAAAAATACCTGGAGGAGTGCGTGTCGGACCCCGGCGTCCCTCTAGTGTTCGATTCAATTACTGACTAACGTTTGTTCGCAGCTTCGTCTGGATAATATACTTTTGTAAATTATTTTAAAGCAAATTCTGCACTTGGTAAATGCGAATTTACGCCAGCTTGAAAAATGGGATATGTCCGTATCGCAACCAGGTATCCGAAAGAGTCAAATATAATACTGATAGGGTCACTTAAAAACTTATCCTACCAGAAATGTACCGCTTAATAATATCTTTATACTTTGGAAATACCATTTTATATCCATCTCATTGTCATCATCACAAACCATAACTGTCTCACTGCTGAGGGGTCGGGTCTTCTTTAACATTATGAGGGGTTGAGCCTATTGTCCACCACGCTGGCCAATTGCAGATTGGTAGGCTTCACACTTTGAGAACCGTATGAAGAACATTCAAGTGTGTAATTTTCCTCAGGATGTTTTTGTGCACCGAAGCAAGAGATAATTGTAAGAAGCTATTGTAATATGCACATAACTTTCTAAAAATTAGAATTGAAAATTTGAACTCATTAATTTATTATTTCTAATATGTATTTCGATGTGCCATATTTATATTTAATGCTTTACATTATTTGAAGTTACATATTACAACTATAAAACATTTTGCAGCCTGCATTACTTAAGATTATATATTTTAGATGTAAATAATATTATAGATTCAGTATAACTAACTATTAATAATCGTATAACACTACTACAAATAAAACTTTGATCGAACAAACAAATTTTTTCTCGCGTCGGGTGAAAATCTCTTTTTTTATATCACTTAACGCTCTGTCAACAGCTACTCTATGCCGCGTCCGCAGTTAAATCGAGTTTGAAATTGGCGTTCTCTCTCCACGTGGTGAAATTGCCGAGTTGTTTTATGTGTGTAGATGCTGGTGAATCGAATTCGGGCGATGCTCTCCAGCTCTGTGGTGCCAAGTGGCAATTGTAGTTTTTTATGTAAATACCCACGAACGAGCTGACGATTAACTTGATGGTAAATGGATAGTTCATGCATCTGATTGTAGTGGAACTAATACTTTCTCAAGACCCGTAAGGTCGTGTGTTTTTTTTTTGGGATGTGAAGTTATTGCTTTTATGTGAAGTGGTCAACGTCGCTCAATGACGTAAGTAATATTAACGTCAATTATGCGTTGCCAAGAAAGAAGAGAAAAGAAAAAAAGAACCGATTCTCGATGTGATGTAATCCATTATCCATTTATATATCTATTATAAATTCGAAAGTGTCTTTGTTTGTCCTTCTTTCACATCTCAACGGAGCGTCGCTATAGTATGATTTTTGTTTTGGAGATACGATTTTTGGTTTGGGAGGACGACGAGTACCATTTTTAGCCAAATTGAAGTAAGTGTCTAACAACAAAGCGTTGCCTAGCAACCAGTAATGGAACGTAATTGACAACCTTTTTATTACTGTTCTTTTTTCACACGTGTGCGAAGCCGCGGGCAACATCTAGTTAAAATATAAAGGCAGTCCAATAATCTGGCCCACTGTGGTATGTGGTGGTATGACCGCTACGGCGGCGTAGCTCCTTGCTACGAGATGGAGTTATTGTCGCTGGTCTTCAACTATAGATCTTGGTAGATATTAAAAGTATGTTTTACGGAAAGGAATATAAAGTTGATTCGCTGCATCATCTCTATAACGCTTAATTATATACGTGCTATTGTAGTAAGTAATCACACAGTGAAAATAACTGTGCTACGAAGATAAGTCAAGGTACGAATTGAAGATTTGAGGGTGATTACAGATAGATTGGTCGTGTTAGCTGCGTGCGCGCACAAGGTCAGTGTGTGATATTTCGTACGATACTCAGTTTCGGGTACACATTACAAAAGACTACTAGTTCACGTCAATTTTTTTACGTCGTAAGAATAGATGTAGGACAGTAATTAAATTGTTACGTATGAAATAACAACTGATTCCTAGCTTACGCTTTGTGTAAATCTCTACTAGGTTTAAACCTTAGTTAGTGTCATGGTTTGTAATAGGTTTTTTGAAGAGATTTCTTCATCATAAGTGTTATATTGGCACGTGTTTCTTACGCAATCTGTTTAAACACTTGCAGTTAGCCCTAGTTAATGTTGTAGCCCTACTCATTGTTCTCACCGCAATGTTTTTGCTGGGATGTTTCATCTCGAGTGGTATATTGGCACGTGTCAGTCACTCAATCTGTAAACGCAACGCACTTACAGTTACAAGCCGGCGTCGTATTTGTACGCCGCTTAATATTCACCGCCACATCGCGGTCTCAAAGACGCTCTAATTACATTCCGAACGACTTCACATTCACACCGGCGCGGCGGCTGTCGCGAATTCTGTTCACAAAGCGATCGACTTCCCCGCCGAGTTCGGTTTGTAACGGTGTAATTAAATGAGGCTTTGCGTACACCCGTGCGAGGGTACACACTGATTTGATTAAAGCGCTCTGTGTGTGATTGTGAATGCTATTAGATAGGAATCTGGCTTAATGCTGATTTCACTAACTAGAGTTTTGGTTGGGTTAGTTTCGTCTTGCGGAACTGGAAACTGACACGTATTGTTTGTGATATGCGCAGGTGTTCTGTGTTGGTGGATGATAGTTCAATAACTCTTTGTATGTATCTATTGAACTGTAAAGTATTAGTATTAGTTATTAGTTAAAGATCTGTCTCTATTCATGTTTCATATCTTGCTTTTTCTTCAGTTATGTTCATGGGGTTGAAAGGATGACTTTTAAACTAATTCACGTCCCTCGAGGTCTTCACTGAAGAACAACGAACGAGGGTACGAAGTTCGATCCCTTTCAGAGGTCAATAAGTTCTTTTAACAAGGTTAATATTGACAGTTTTGACTCATGACAGAATGATTGTATGATCTTTATGTAAGAAACCAAAGTGAGATTTTTTTGTATCCACCAAAGTTGTGATGAGGTGAAACATGAGTGACATGTAAGTATGATAATTTTTGAT
This sequence comes from Calpodes ethlius, assembly GCA_018251375.1. Taxonomy (NCBI): domain Eukaryota; kingdom Metazoa; phylum Arthropoda; class Insecta; order Lepidoptera; family Hesperiidae; genus Calpodes; species Calpodes ethlius. Next base: position 7,490 of record DWPA01002029.1, read on the forward strand.
CACTTAACGCGTCGGTGATGCTTTTAGGATTGCAACAACGCCTCTGGCCAAGTTGCTTTTGATCGATTAGATTCATTTCCCAGTTTTTAGGATATATGTAGGCTATATAACGTGCAAAAGAGTAATACAAACATACGTATATATGTACAAGTATATCTTAATAGGATTATATATATGTGATAGATATATGTGTATAGTTTTGTCTTCGTATACCCTAGTTTAAAGCGTTTCAAACTAAATAAATAAAATACGCACGCACGCAAATCCTACTTCTGGCGCAGCCTGGTATAAGAGTATCATAAATACATCAAGTAAGGCAGTATAAGAATGCTTTGCCCAATTTGGTAAGAGTGTTTTAAAAAGTAGAAATTCGTAAAAATATTCTAACAAATTAAAAACTTCTTAACTAATATCAAAGAGTAAAACCATTCGAAGCCCTTATTTGTAAAGTCTTAAAATCATTCGTTTGAAGATCACTTTTGTAACTTTCTTCATTACGGGGATATTATTAAAATAAAAGATTACGAAAGAAATGAGCTGAACTTCTTGTTTAAAAAAAGAACTCCCAAATCAAAATGGCGAAATGCCGCGCATTTGAAACGAGATAAGGTGAAAGTTTGGCAAAGGTGAACTTGATCGAGGGGGTCACTCGTAAAAGGATTTTGTAAGTTATAATTATCATTTTAATTTCTATAACATTTCACTGGCATGATCTAGAATTAATAACTTGAATAGATTTCTTTATAAATCTTAGATTCACAATTGCCCTTGGCGCTGGTCATGTCATTGGCGGATACAACATGTAACAAAAAATACAGTTACAAGCGGGATTCGAAACCAAACCACGCCTCGGGGGAGATCGACATTCAAACTTGTAGGGGTGTAGGATATTACTGCTAGTACAACAACTGGTCATTATTACATTTCTCAACCTCATCGACGTATGAGAGTATACCTGCCTGTGCATTGAGAGGTCCCGGTTTCGATTCCGGACGGGACATAAATTGATATGTGTGTATTATTGATATTGTTTTAATTATGTCGTCAATGCCATTATGATGATGGGAATCAGAATTTATTTATTTATATTTAGGATAGGAATGTATCAACCAATATTAAAAATATATATGTTTGCCTAGCAATGTCTAATATAGTGCATGCCTCTTTATTTTAACGTAGATAACTAACAATCTCCAAGGTAAAGACCTCACAGGATACGTGGTCTAACACACTTACTAATTATACATTTCAAAGTGTTTTATATGTGGTTGTGTCACAGGAACAAACACTCGCACAAACATATCATTAATATTGTATATCGTTGGCGTGTTTCATAGTCTGGCGCGGAAACTTTGTTCATCAAACAGCCGCCTAGCCGCCTGGATACACCTGTCGGCTCGATATGTTCTTGGTGACAACTGAGAGAAGTGCCGTAAGTTGAGTGAATTCAAAATGTATAATATTTATTTCACGAGCAGCGGTTGACATACATGATATACATCACATAAAACAATAGTTTAAAGTTTTAGTAAAACTAAAAACACGCTTTTATACTGCAAAAATTATATTTGTGGTTACCAATTAGGAGTTCCTTCATCTGGAGCTAGTAAGTGAAGTATCAGGTCACACTTGTCATAATGATGCGCTGTCATCGGAACTAAGACGGTGTGACAAATTTCAACTTCATAGGATAAGAGGAAATATTTGTAATTCAGCTTGCAATATTTAACCTAAACATACTAACAAATATTGTGAATTAAATAAAAACTTTAAATAATTGAGAAAATTTGTTAATTTCTGCTGCGTATATGAACTTCGCTACAATGAAAGATATAATATATTTTTTTCTGTGTGTAGCTCCATGTATACAAAATAAGTAATTGAAAAAGAAATACTGTTAGGAATGCAGAACTCTATGTGTGACCTCATGTTTAAAAGTACATTTTACTATCTATTTATCAGCCTTTGAAAGTCCACTGCTGGACAAAGGCCTCCTTTAATTTGCCACACTCAGATCAGTCGTGGGCCCCCACCAATTTACTGCATGACTTTATTTTCATGTTACTATAACTTATTTAGGCTTGTACTTGGAATGTGTCGTGTATGAAACATAACTTATAGTTATTTTCGCCTGGACCATGTCAGTGAATTGGGTAATCTAGAAAATAAATAAACGCGTCTACATCCATAGTTCCGCAGCAGGAAAATTAATTCCGCCCAACCCGTTAGTTGCATGGTATTGAGGAGGTCCAAGCGTTCGATAATACGATTTCTGGAGCTAAAATATTAGTGCAACTTGACCTATGGAACTTCTGGCATCAAAATATCGCTATTGCTTTATCATGGGACAATTTAAGGGGATTAGTGGAATAGAATTCAGGGTGCATTCCGGTTACGAAAGCGGCATGGAAAACAACATAAAACATCACAATAATTCGTTATACATAAAAAAAAATGTTGTTCATCATGTAAATGTCCCGGCCGGGAATCGAACTCGGGGGGGATCTCGAAACGAGGGACCGCTTTGTAGGCAGGATGCCTGCCAAAAAAGACAAAGAGTCAGCACCCGAAATGGAAATGATATGCATATTGCTATTAAAGCCATTATTTTATTCGTTCGCTATTTTGACTCTTATAGCGTAGCCGCGTGACATTCGCCCCAATGAAGACTTTTATTCACTGCAAGTGTCATGTCAATGTCAATGTTAATTCTCTAACAAATTCAAATAACATTGCTACAATTTGCAGCGACATTTCGTGGTCTGATAAAGGCGAAGTTATACATTTGTGTTTAAGGCTTGACGTTGACACTTACAGCGCAGAGCGAATTCGCTTTGAGCGTTGACCCGTATTAATTAATCTGTGTTCGGCTTCGATTAAGATTGTTCTGTGTTAAGGCGTTCTTTATGCACGGTTTTGGTATACGAGTACACGCTCGAGATTCATTTCGTACCCTAATAAGCTGAATGCGAGTATAAACTAGTGATTTCCATTTAACCTCTTTTTAACCCCCACTTAAGAAGTGTTATAGCTTTAACGTGTATGTATATTTGTGTGTGTGTGTTTGTGTGTATTCCATACCTGTTTATTAAATGTATACTTTATTTTTTCAGGTAAGGACCAATCTACATATGCAGTTTTTACATTAAATAACTTGTAACGTAAGTAGATCTCGATTTTAAAATTAATTATGTGTGTGGAGGTTTAGGTACTTTAATTAGAATTAAATGCAGTCAACTATTGTTGAAACATTCTTTGCTTTCAGAACAGATTAAAAAATCTATTCACTTTCAGTTGGTTGGTGACAATGTCAAAACGGATTTGCTCGAAGCATGAACGTGTAAAAGAAAACGTAATTACGACTCTTGAGGGACTTGGTACGACAGTGGAGGGGGGGGGGGGGGTTGGGGGGGGGGGTTAATTTGAATATCATTACAATAACAAATGTAACAGGACTGTTTTTAGATTAAGTTTGTTATGAACTTCGTCGCGAGATTATTTGAAAGTGAACGTTGATGTTTGCAAAACATGTTTTTGTAGCACGATTCCCGCGGTAATGCAGTGATAAGAATAAATATTACAAGCAATACCCGTGCGAATAATTCGCACGAATTAAGTAAACAAACATCTTAACCTTAGCGCATGAATGTTTAAAAGAATATTTTTAATACACTTTTGTTCTGCAAACAGAATTTTATACTACAATAAAAGCGCGCCAAAACCAAGTGTCAAACTCCCGCTTAGGGATGGGAAGCTATCCACGCGACAGTAGTGCTGTATGTTATCGACGAATTCGGTTTTCCGTTTAACGGCAAAACACCGCGCAAGGTGCAGTATCTGTCAGTCTGTCAGTGTCAGTTTAAGAAGCGTTTCGTTGAATGTTTCGAGTAAAATTAATACAACGCGGAGAATTGTAGCAATTAATCAGAGGTAATGTAAGGCGCAATGAATTATTAACAATAATGAATAAATATTCCGCCTCCGATACCGTGATGGCGATTACGACTAATTTCCGCTGGGTTACTCCGCTGGTACACCGGGTTCGCTGGTTTCTCCGCTTTCGATAAATATAAAGAAGTTTATTATAATTTTTCGTATTGGTAAATAAGATTATTAGTGAATATACGGTAAAATGACATTATGTGAAATCTCCGTTTCAAATGCACGCGCAAATTTAAAATGTTGTACATTATTCGTAACGAGTTCAAATTAGTAAAACTTCAAAAGATACTTACTACAAATTGTTAATTGATTAAATATATCTAATTAAAAAGTTTGGACCTAGTAAAGGTTTAACGATGTGAATTAATTATCATTAAAAACAATTTATCATTAAATTTAAGTAATTAAATGAAATTCGCGGGAAATATAGTGTGTAGTTATATAATTCATCATTTATTTAATATCTCACACTTTCAATAGAATTACTGGTTCACATATTATTTAATATTTCAATTATCGTTTATAACTGTGAACTAAAATATAAAATATTTAATTTTACAGTGTTAGTTATTAATTCAGATTAATAGTGTTTGTAAGTTTAAACAATTGTAATATTCAGAATTTATTAGTTATCGAATTATTTAATTCTATGATAGTTAACACTGCAAATTATTCCTGAAACATCAATCAGGATTATTAACGAATACATATTCGTAGTTATGGGGCCTGTTGTGAATAAAAAAGAAACGTTAGCGACTAACCATCGTAGAGTTAACTACCCTGATGATGCTCCGGTTCGGAGCGAAACACGTGTTGGTACTGGTATGTATGTTGGTATATACTTTAATTTATTGTAGTGCATGCTTTCCTTTGTGGGAGGGAGGGAGGTCCCACGCATGTTTTAAAGTATATACCGTCATACATTTTAATCGCGGATTGTTACAAAGTAGACTAATAATAGGTTAATATCTCACTAATTATTCGCTAATTATTTGAATTTAACACTATAGTACGAATAATAATCTACGTATGTATAATCTGGCTTAAATTGTGGATGAAACAATAAATTATCACAAAGCTGTATTGATTGCGGATACTAAACAAGAATATTTTTTTAATAAAAGTTTCAAAATAACTGCATCGCTGTTCACCTTGACCAAAAACTAGTCAGTCGTTGTATAATTTATCTATATAATTATACTATTATAATTATTCATTATATTTAAGTATTGTATCAATATATCGAACCAGATGCTCAAGGTTATAATATTATGTTATATTTTTCCGCTTTAATAGTTCATCTATTAATAGCCATAGTCGAAAGTAACCCTTTAACTATTCGTAAATAGATCCGCAAAATTATGTTATTGAATAAAATTTCATCCGAGCAACTATGTTTTTTTGTTTTTATTTATTTATTGTTAATTAGAACCACATTAATCAATTACACTAATTATCACATTACCCCTAATTATAAATAGTCAAAATTAAATAGATTTATATTCAAAAGTCAATATAAAAATAAAAAATTAATGATTTAATTCATGGATAATAATAATCATTGTCGTTTTCATGTGAAAATAATTAGGAGGTAGAATTAATTATACATAGGTTACTTTTAACCGAAAAAAATCACCCCTTTACTGTGGCAGGTTCCATTATATTCCGTATTAGTACCTCTATAATAAATAGATAATTGTAAAAATTATACGTTATTACTGAGTAATATTGTCTATATTTAAAAAAAAAAACTATATAACTTGCAATATTTGTTACTGAATTAAAACTATTTCCTTTGGTCCTGTAAAGAAATTTGTCATGTTGCTTTAGTTCCGATGACAAGCAACTTTATGACAAGTACGACCTGATACTTGATTTAGAAATGGCTCCAGGCAAGGGAATTCCCCAATAGTGAAGAGCACAGCAGTGTAAAACCGTGTTTTTAATTTTTCAAAGCCGCTTTAAATACATAATACTTACAGGTACGTCAGGATCTGGATCAATAGGATCTACGAAAATCCACGTTGACACCGTTGCCTATAAAAATCCAATAAATCAGTTTTAGTCGTTAGGTAAATAATTCAATGGCCTGTACCCCTCACATTGTGTGAAGAGACATGAACCCAGCAGTGGAACAGTTATGGGTTGTGATTATTATTTTTTGATTATAAATAATTAAACAGCCTGTATATATAAACGTAATTATACACGTATATGTGTATTTTGTTGTGTAGCTAACACACAAACAGACGAGATATCTGTTGATGGTCATTCTGTTGTAAAAATAAAGGTTTATAAAGGTACAATAAGGGATGAATGTTTGTACAGAAAATGCGTTTTGTTTAGCAATTTATATGTGAACTTTTTGGTTTTCACATAATTTGGCCATACTTAAAAGAAAAACGAAAATCTCATTAACGTATAGTCATATCTGATAGCCTGGGATAACGCGGGCGAAGCCGCGGACGGAAAGCTAGTTATTAATGATTTAATAGTGATAATATTAATATGATCCTTGCGTGCAGTCTTAAAAAGCAGAGGAGCCGGTACCTTTTTAGGAAACTGTTCTGACGGCGATTAGAATCAGTTAAAATAAAAATATTAAAATAATTGGTGTGTGACGTAATACAGTTCTTAAACCGTTTTATTTATGGTTGTTTATGAGCACGTCGCCATAATTATGAGAACCGCTGATTTATGACCTTTTTACGACTTGGGAAACAAGTTATAAACAGCTATGTTGTATGGAAATCCATTTATAGCTGGAACTACTGCGTTGCGATACTGTCAGGAGTTGCGACGGGTGAAGTCGGTAGTATCTTTAATCTATTGGAGGCCCTGAGGACATCAGGATAATGGGGCCCCCATAACCATAAAATAGCACTATTTTTTTAGAATAGACATTCTTTGTCTACCTACATTTATGTAAAGTTTGAGCTTCATTTTTTATATTCTCATATCATTATGATGAATAATATAATCCACACTAAGTCCTTACACATACATATATACTGATTGAAGAGGAATTCTTCAAATTTTAATCGAGCAAAATCGTTAATCACGTTCTCAAAAATCGGTGTTTTCATATCGAGAGTAGAGTAGCCAAATATAGAGTAGTTATTTGGTCATATTATATCAGCGCTTTCTATGGGGTCTCGCGGCGAATCTTTTTCTATTTTTAATTAGTTACCGCTTGACGAGGCGTACGTGGATCTGACTTTAGTCGTCTGACTTAGTCGTCTATATCAGTCGTGATACAAGGCAATCGCGGTTATGTAGGCACCGCATTGCATCGCACGGTGACATGTCATCTTTGTAATGCAGTGATATAAAAATCGCCGTGGGCGAGGTCTTTATTTGCTTTAAATTTTGTATCTGTTGACATTCGCACAGAATGTCACGCCGCCGGTCGCGATGTCACCGGTCACCGTTTCTTGTGTTATGGTTATTATATCTATATTTATAAAAAATAATGTTTGTCCATGTTATTTATAGAATCGTAAACTATGTATTTCATCATAAGATGATCTTAAGCAGAGTTGTTATGCATGTTTTGACAGATGAAGCCACTGCCATGAACAAAATCAATAAAATGACTCAAAATGAATTGTATATTTGTATTATCCTTCCCTAAAAATTTATTTTATTTGTTAGCGTAGAAACGCGCAGGGTACAACTAATTTCAATATATATGTTTCAGTAGTCAATTATGTTATCTGGCGGTTACACTAGAGGACTGACTTAAAGTAAAAAAAAGTAACCACGTTTCCTTTTTATTTTACTTTACTAATTTTCGGCACTATTTACTCATTTTTCATGTATATATTTATAAGCCATGTTCATGTTATGTTCCATATTATCCGGTCCCTAGAAGTTACTAAATCAGACGTGTACATATATTACTAAGAATATTCTCCTCGGCTTAATGTTCATTTAAGTTGATACATTATAATAAGGTAGAGGACTGACAGTCGAAAGGGTCGAAAAGTCATTGAATGGCGACCGCCTCTCGGCAAAAGAAGTACAGATCTCCCCCTACAAGGTGGACTGACGACCTAAAGAAGATGGCGGGAAACCGCTGGAAACAGAGGGCCCAGGATCGGTCTAAGTAGCGCTAATTAGGGGAGGCTTAGTCAAACAGGGGACTTTAAAAGGCTGATAGATAGAATAAGGTATATTACATAAGAATTTTTAAATTTCTTTCAACACTCACCCGTTTAGTTCTACTAGATGATGAGTTACCTATAGTTTGGTCTGCATGACATATACAATAATACTGCAGAGAAGCTGCAAAGAATACACAAATGCTCAATAACATATTAATCAAATTTTCACAAAAACAATCACATAATAATAATCGGTATCACAATATCACCTATCACGAAACTCGTCCATATAACTTTCAATACACTCATATTTAAACGACATAAAATATCAGTTTATTTCAAATCTGATAATATTTATCTAATCATATCACGCGATGTGATGTTTTCACGGAAAGCTCACCCGTGAGTGTAAGCTATAGTTCACCCCTACCTACTTTGTATTGTTCTTGTATGATCAACATTTGAAGGTTAAAGGTGATTTGTATATCAAATCATAAGGTGAAGGTGAACTTGTTTTACCCATGACGGCTTGAGCATTTTGCTCACGCCTCTGATCGGGTTTCTTTTCGATGTTAGTATCGTTTTGGGATCTGAATTTTCTAAATATATAAATTTTTAACACATGATTTTATGTATTTATATTTAATTCATTCATTCATTCATACATTTTTATTGAGAAAATTTATGTTTACTACTAAAAATTCTAATCAATTTATAACAACAATATATGTATATACCTATTTATAAGGTGAAGGTGAGATTGTTTTTCCCAACGGCTTCAGCATTTTGCTCACGCCAAATTTAATCGGGTTTCTTCTGGATATTAGTATTGTTTTGGGAGACGAAATTTCTAAGTTAATTAAATCTTACCAAATGATTCTACATATTTATATATAATTCATTCATATTTTTTATTGAGAAAATTGATGTATCTACAAATTTATTGAGAAAATGTACCTACTGAAAATTCTAATTAATTTATAACAGCAGTACCAGGGCATCATATACGACAGTTAGGTTCAACCGTACAGAATTTTCTCTACCGTACAACCCGACGTACGGCGGGTATCCACCCTTACGTAGTGCACATCCCGGCGATTTGAACGAAAAAATTTGCGTCGTCGTTCCTTATGCGTACTGCGAAGGAATGGAATAGCTTGCCTGCGTCGGTGTTCCCT
>DWPA01002030.1:0-16711 GCA_018251375.1 Calpodes ethlius
GAAATATATGAAAATAATTGGAATGACAGTGGCGCCACCTGTCGAAAATTGATCGTACCAATTTAGAAACCTTCGTGGGCTCATACACAACAATTTTGCCAAAGACCATGACATGATTAAATGTATCGTTTACGATTCTATAAAGGGCATACAGACAAACATTCATTTTATATAGTAGAAGATATAAGAAGAAGAAGAAGAAAGAAAGATTACTTTTAGTAATTGAAAGCGGAAATGTTGAATTTAATTTCATTGAATATCTTTTATTTACAACACTAAATTATAATTTTAAACATACTTGTTAGTTATACCTACTTTGATGTTTAGATGGTTTTATTGATTTGCTTAATTATCTGCAAAATTATCTTCAAATCAAAACTTGAATAAAAATAAAAATTAGCTAACCAAAGTGTCCGAAAGATATTTTGATGCCCGAAAACTGGTGTCTAGAGATACCAACTTACCAATTGTGCCCTTCGAAACATGGAAGCATTCAAGAGTTTTTACTAAAAGCGGTCCGCATTCAAATCCTAAAAACGATTATGGTAAAAATTGCCACACCTATCTTTACCATCGTCTACCGTGAAAAACGAACCTCAAAAATATCCCTTCCAGCCGCACCGTACGTACGAAAGTAATTAAATATTAACCAATGATTATTATAAATCTTCCTTTTCTTAACTTTTTTTTTTATTTTCGCTCAGTATCTGTCTAAAGACATAATATTGAAAAAAATAAGGAAATTATTCACGTTCAAATGTTTAAATTCTTCCCGCGCCTTTTCTTTCTGAACAACTATAAAGTAACAAAACCATGATTCATGTACAATGAACCAGGCCGCTAATATTATCTTACGGCACCTACGTAAACTTTTGTCACAGTCTTAATTTATCGTCCATTGCATTCCTACTTCACATGATTATGTTTAAATTTATAATAGTGTTGTAATGTATTACACATATAAAAATGTCTTCAACAATGGTTAAGTTGACATCATCGTTTAGTTCTTGGAATTTCGCAAGGGTACCGAATAATTTCGAAATTCGCATAGTGCTACGTTCATAAAATACAAAAAAACAGCAAATCGTTCTCGTTTGTGTACAATATATAGATTCTATATCAAAAATTAACCCTTCATATTACACGTTCATATTATAATTGCATTGATTTCTTGTCTTTTTAAACTTCTACAACCGTAAATCATTTAAAGAAACTTACCAAAAAGACTCGTCTCTTCAAAAAACCGAAGCAGTCACTTACGACTCTCGTCATTTTTGAAAAATAAACAACCTGTTTACACTTAACTGGAAACGTGAATTAAAAATCACTTAAAATGACTTCATTTTACTTAATTATAAATAACAAACATGTTACTGAATTTTTTTAAGTTAGAAAACATATTTTGGCGCCATTTTTCATTATTTTTTTAATTTTGTAACTGGTGTATGGCACGAATAATTTCTTGGAGCGAGAGGAGCGTGTGACCGCCGCGGCCAGGCGCGAGAGAAACACGTACTGCTGAGATTTGATAGGTCATCGCATCGCGCCCTGGCGTAGCGACATTGCTCCGCCGGATTTGAACTTTCTGAAAACGCTGGAATTTGTCGTACACGGTTAAGCTTTATTTATAATTTACGTTGCTTTACGACTAGCTATTAAAAGCTATATTCGACTTCTTCCTGCTAACTTAACCTGTGTTTTTAATCGATAAATGCCTGTAGTAATATACTTAATATGCTCATAACTAAAATAAATTATTATGTATCACGTATAATTTAGACAAGATAACGTTATGCATGAAAACTTCTCTGGTAAATAATTGGAAAGTATGTATTAAGTACCAATTCAGTACATACCCACTATACTCCCCACTATACTCCAGAATTCCAATATGAATCATGAAATGAATGAATGAATGAAACAAAACTGAGTTCCGAGTCGTTTTTTAACAAAAGTTGAATCATGCTTAGCAATTTACAATCGACTTCAATAAAGGACAAGAATTTATATTACGCAGAATAGGAACTTTTTTAGGGTTTCATAATCAAAACGATACCCTTATAATTTCATAATATCCGGCCGTTTAAGCTTCTTATTGCTAAGAATCCCAAATAATTACTAGAAAGTTGCTATTTATCACGGTTGAAAAGAGCGAAATATTTTTTTTTATTCCGGTTCTATACGTAAAACAACGATAGTTTTTTTGTGTCTATCCCATGGAAATAAATATTATTATATTAAATATTTTATAATCAATGCCAAATACCTTTTTTTTAAAATTCCTTAATAACTAATAACTATGTATATTACGTAAACCACCACTCTCTTGAGGCAAGCGGTATTCTTATAAGTCAAAAAACAATAATAGAAAAGTTTGTGGATTGAACTTCCTCTCAATGCACAACCTTTGGAACAAAGCAAGACGAGGTTGACCATGAAGTCGCATAGAAAATTCATGAAAGTTTCTTTTGCATTATTATAAAATTTGTAAGTTCCGGTTTTGCTCAAAGTAATTGTGTGTAAGAGTTTAAGGAGCTTGCAATATCCAGTAAGCAACTTTATTAGTGATCGAAAATTGGTTTGGTCTTGGTTGTGCCTAATTAAATCTCTGACTTCGATTGTATTTCAAAAAAGACGCGCTAAAAACCAATTCAAAATGCATGAAGTTCTAAAAAAGCTAAGTTGTGGTCAGGACTTTCGAACTAAGGTTACAAGAAAGAGAAAGAGACAGAGAAACAGATTACAGTGGTCGTTTGCCAAATTAGCATTTAAGAAAAGCAGATTTTATTTGTCATCACCAAGGGATGGCTGGTAAAAGCGTTGGTTTGTAAATATTCACTAAAGAGCAATGTAACTGAATATAATTTACATAATTCATACATAAGCTATATAATGACTATCTAGTGATCCTGTCTACGGAATGAACAGTTCCGAGTTCAATCTAGTGATACACCCATAAACGGGTTGCGAGAGTACACATTTATATCTATCGTTAAGTAAAAGTAATTGCTTGAGTTGACGTTTTAATTTAAACGAATATTTTTATTCAATATCTAAGAATTTCAACGAAGTAAGAATTGACGAAATTTTGTATACTCTGCGAATTAAGTTGCTTATGTCAACAAGATCATACAACTGTTATGTCATATTTCAATTTAAGTTGAAAGTTTATTGACCTTTCGACGCTTTTGACAGATTATATATGCTAAAATAATGCTGAATAGTTGTCTGTTGAATTTGACAGTTTGTTTATAAATCAGTCACACTTGGACAGTTGATTTTAATTTGATGTGATGCTATAGTCTTGTAGATTATTTATGTTAGGAGATAACAAAACAGTTTTATAATGAAATAGTACTTAAGAATTATAATTATTATCAGATTATTGCTTTATTATTAATTTAAATAGCACATAATGACACCGCCATCACCATGGAAAACTCCAAACGAAGTTATGCAACTTCACAAGTTAAAGAAACGAATGAAAGCGTTGCAAGTAAGTGGTACTGGGTACTGTTTGCTCCCCATGCGCATTTATTAGTTTACGAGCTTCACTATATCATGACTGCTGGATTACCGGCGAACGACGAAACGAGTAATTCACTTGATATCAGGCACACATTCTACGCTAAACAGTTAATAATATTGCTTTATTATTGTAATAGCAAATTAGATAGCATGTCGCTGATGCGAAATCCTACCTTTACCAGTATTTTTGAAGTTAGATCAACAATGTATCAACCTTAAAACATAGCCCCATCTACAGTTCTGGGAATGCCCCGGGATGCCCTTCAGCATAGCTTGGATCAAGGATCAAACTTTCTCCAAAATCCTTCACTACTAATTCTAGTGACCAGCAGGAGATGTAGCAGTCATTGTTTGCATTGTAAGCAGTGGTGCCTTGATTGCAACAAAGCTTACATCACATAAAACTGCCAGAGTTTAATGTGGTACAGGGCTTAAACCTCAGAAACACTTTCATTATTCCATTGATTGAGTCATTAGAGTGCCCAAAGAACTAAATTAGCCTACTGCTTAGATTTAGAATATGCATTCTAGTACATGTATACCAATTTATAATTTGTAATACAAATTAATTTCTTTCATACAGCAACGCATGAAAGCACCATTGAGCTCCACAAGTGAAGATGCCCCAACTTCAGAAAATGTGGATCTGGACTTTTCAAAGATTCTAAATGGAGATAAGAGGAAAAATCCATTTTCTAAGTGAGTATATTAATAGAAGAAGCAGTAATACTAACAATTTTTGTGTTGAGACAATGAATTTAGCACTGTTCTCTATTTGAACCAAAGATAAGTAAAGATATATGGTAGAGAATACTTATAGAATTAAGTTCACATTATGTCCCACCAAGCGTTAAAGGTTTTATAAGGTCTATACAATAATAACTTATAAGTAAATTATTCCTGTCCACAGAAATAACACAGAGCAAAGTAAGAGAATCAAGCTAGATATACCACCCGAGGAATCCAATGACAAAACTCTATTTGCATTGTTGAAGTTGCCTGCTAAGGTAGCAGAGAAACCAGAGACTGATGTGGAAGCAGAGAAATTGTCAACATTCTCAAACCTATTACAGAAATACACCACAGATCATTCCATAGAAACTGTAAGTGGATTATATTTTTTTGTAATATTTATAATAATATTATGCCAAATTAATTCTATTATCTAAATTTAATCTTTTACTGAATGACTTGCATCAATTATGTTCCACTTTAGAACAAACAAAATTTTTATATTCCGATTTTATGTTTATGCTATCTTCAACAGGAAGAATAGGTATGTTTTAGTATTTATTATAAATTTTTAGTATTCTGATATGTGACTAATCCTTCAATAATGTCTAAGAAATGGAGAATCCTTAACAGATATTGAGAAAGGTCAGTATTCTCAGATATGGAGAGAAACCTCTTTAGCTCCTTTTACTTTACATTTATGAATACCATTATAGTATAAGACACTTTAACAGATAATATACATTTCTGGGTAAAGACAATTATTTTATGAACAGCATGCTAATTCAGAGTATTAAAGAAATGTCTGAATAATCTTATGTGGTTTTGTGTATGTAAATGAACTTAGCTTGTTCTTAGTAATAAATATTTCTCTCATTTTATTTCAGCCTATAGTAGAAAAGAAATACAAGCATTTGACAATAGATTGGGCATTAAAGACTAAGCTACGATTAATGTCCCCAAAACCATTTGCGTGGACTGCAATGCTAAAGGCCAGTGAGGAAGCATCTGGGATCACAGGGTAAGCTTATTTCGTTAGTGTAAACATAACATAACTTGAATGGCTTAACCCTTGCCTTAAATAATCAACATAATTAAAGCACAAGGGATGCAGCGGGCAGTTGGATCAGTGACTGCTATAAATAAAAAATTGTGTTCATAGGCCGTGCTTCAGAAAGCAAACTATCAGATCTAAATAAATAATTTCTTAAAATAATGGTTTCCCGAACGCACACACCTGAGTTCGAATTATGTACGCACTTATAAGTGTCCAAAAAGTAATCTGCATATGACAAGTCTATTATAACTTGTTCAAGAGTCCTATAGTTCTTGAAAGAGAGAACCTGCGTGAAAGTTCTCTCGTTCTAAAAGGTGTGTGAAGTTTGCCATTCCGCATTTGGCAAGGATGGTGAACTATGACCTAACTATGAACTCTCATATTATGATTGACCTGAGCCCAGTAATGGGACATTATGTGTTGTTACAATATCTACTAATGTTACTGTTAGTTTTGTCCGGTGCATCGACACGGCGGGTTCACCAACGCTAGACACGTCGCCCCGCGCGCGCTTCCACCAGAGCTGTCTGTACTGGCAGCACCCGCAGCTGCCGTGGCTGCCACTGTTCCCGCGGTCGGCGGGCCGCGTCGCAGCAACGGGCTTCCTCGCCGGTAACGAGGAGGTCAAGGCCGCCTTACTCCGCGACTGGACTGAGAGCTTCCGGTCACTATTTCAGGTTGGTAGAACCAGATGAATTCGAAATTCAAACTTTATTTTTTAATATCTCAACTGAAGATAATGTTAAATATTGTATATATCTCTACGAAAACCGCATGTCCCTAAACTCGTATAATCTAATGGAAACCACCGACATGGTTTCAATGGATTTTTGTAAATGTTGATTCGTTACCGTTTGTTCAATCAGCCAAACTATTAAGATATTCTGAAACGCCGCTATAGCAAAAGTTATTCAATGTTTAAAGTATCTGACGTAGAAAGCTAAGAATTCAGCTAAACTATTAAAAGTATTGAAATTTCAAACAATAACGTCTACCAGGTACAATGAAGAAAAGCGATATAATCGTTTGAACGTGGGCGATCGATCGGGTATCTGATAGTAATAATAATTATGAATCGTTTATTGCCTCAAAACAAAAAAAAATAACACAAAATATTTATAATTATAATCAAAAATATTTAGCTAAGAGAGTCGGCTAGGTGTTCACTGACTCGGTTTCCGGCTTGGGAGTTGTGAGCGAGGGTTCTCTAATTACCTCAAAAAAATTAAGATCGTACATGGTTTATTATTGGATGACAAAAAATGTACTGATCTTCTCTCCTTCAAATGTTTGTTGTTATTCACCACGGTGTGATGTTCCAGTTGCTGCGCGCGCGGCATTGTCCGTACTTCTACGTGTGCGCGAACACGTTCACGTGCCTGTTCCGCGCGGCCGGCATGGGCGGCCAGTCGGACGTGTGCGCGCTCGTCGTGCCCACCACACGCGGCTTGCGGCACACGCTTCGGCAGGAAGGTAACCCCGCCCCCAGCCTAGCTTAACCTCCTTTCATATCCTTGGTAGCCATACGTACAATTACTGTTCTTGTAATATTTATCTATTCATAACACTCAAAATCACTTCCCTTGCAACTGCCGAAAGGCCAACCTTATAGTGTTGGTTGTCATAACGTTTCCTACTAATAGGCGATTTCAATTATTATCTATTAAATATAATCATTAGGTAAGTTAAGGTTCAGATAATAAAATTCAAACAACTAATACTATAATGTTTTGACTTTTTGGCACTCGGCAATTGACTTAATATTATGGATATATGGTATATAGTTAAATATTTTATGTTCAACATGGTTACAATAACATAATGTAAAATAGAAATAACACCACAAACGTCGTATTTAATGATTTACTAACAAACGCATTTTATAAACCAATTGATTATGCAACCTAATTTATCACAACGTAGATGTCGAATTCACGATGCCTCTCCGGCCTGATCAGAAGAAGAAACTAAACAGTTCGGAAGAGGAGGGCCGGGGTCAGAACTCCTCGTTCGACAGCTGCTACGACACCATGGACGGCAAGGAGCTGGGGCCGGATGTAGGGGGCTCGGGGGACGAAGAGGATCCTGACCAGTTCCTCTCGCAGCTGGGCCTGGAGACCGAGACCATACGGAAGATTAACAACGCACAGGTAAGAAATAGTTATATGGTGTGCCAATAAGTAATATTAAGTTTTTAAAACAATAAGTGATTGGTCACTTAACAACCCCAGAGCCTAGTTGATAGTAATCTTGCCTACGAAGCGAGAGCTCTCGGGTTCGATTGCCGGTCAGGATAAACATTTTGGTGAGAAATAAACGTTTTTACACGGGTCTTGGATGTAAGTGACGTCTAATTTGCAAGGGTATGAGCATTAATTATCGTTTATTATACATATGAATTTTATATGACCAAGAATTACAGAAACAAAATATTAATAAACACCAGGTGGGTATAACTATTCAGTAGTAATGTGGTCTCAGGCACGCATCACGCAAGTGGCGGAGAGCAGCGTGGACAGCGCGGCTCAGTCGCTGGTGATGGCGCAGGGGGCGGAGGCGCAGGCGCTCTTCAACTTCCTGCTGAACTGCCGCTCGGCGGTGAGCCCGGGCGGGCCGCTGGCCGGGGTGCCGCCCACGCTGCTCGCGCCCACCGCATTCCACGGCGGGACGCTACAGTCGCTCAAGGTAACTTTTTTTTTTAATGGAGTTTTATGTCGACCCTTGCAGCCGTCATAGCTTCACAAGAATAGAAGTAAGCCTAGACGAGAAATTTTTACAAAGATGTCTAGAAGGAATTTGACATATTATATCACCTTCACGATGGACCATTAAATGGATTATTTTTTTATCACGGGAAATTAACGATAAAAGGGATAAATGTCAACATCAAGAGCATAATGCCGGTATTGTATTTTTGACCTTATATTTTACATTTCAATAAGTAAAGAAATTCCTATACTGCCTGATATGATCAATAAGAAATCTCAATATAACTTTAAAGTCATGCGACTTTACGAAATCATCGGTGACAAGCTACTATTTTATTTACATAATACCAGAATAATATGATACATTTTATTATTAAAGGTTCGCGAAAACGTAATCCACTCGGACAGCAAGAAGTACTACTCCATAGAACTCAAAGGACCAATATTGCCCACTATGGTCCATTCCCTATTCGACGTGTTGAAGTCGACTTCATCGGCGCAGTTCAGCGCCACGTTCGCCCAGCATCAGCCCACGCTCGCCTTCACGTGGGCGGCTAGCAGTATAGTCAAAGGTTAGTATACAACACTATTAAATGGGCTTATTAATCTGTATTATGTATACCAGTTATTGACTTGTACAGACGGGGTCCAATCGTACAAATAAGTATTTGATAAAATGACCGTTGATGACAGAAATTACAATATCGTGAAAAAAACAGAAATGACACAGCATTATAGAATACCTCTACCCCGTTGGACGGGGACAACGGGGATTAAATAAAATATTAATAATTACTTCTGGCTGTCACCATACCCCATCCCCGTCAATATAAATAACCTAACCTAACCTAATGAAATACTTAAACAAAATCTGTTTTATTTCCCCTTCTTGTTTTTTCTTGTTTAAGATTAATCTTAAAACATACAAAATTACGAATGCAGATATAAACTTATCTATGAGTATAAGGGCACTATGACTCGTGAAATGTCTACTTCCCGTAGCCCCCGTTAGCTGAAACTACTTAACGTGACAACTGGATAGAAATTTAATCACGTCTCGTATCAACGAGATGATATCAACCATAATGAGGATATGCCTAACGGGAAAAATGGAAATATACTATAGAATAGACATAAGAACCCTGTCCGGCAGGGTATTGCTTTGAAATAATGTTACGAGTATCTTCCCCATACTTTAATTATAACAATGTTCGAAAACTGTACTAAATACCACAATATGACGCAAGGAATTTAGTTATTACTAACTTGAAATTAGTAATTACGAGTTTAAGTTTGAAAAGTAATATAAATATCATCGTAATCAACGTGGTTTATTTAACATCGTTGTCTTGTTTCAGATGAATCGGCTAAAGAAAATGAACCGAACCATTTTACCAAAGCTTTCAACAAGGAAAATTTATCAGATTGTGGAATTAGCGAAGAAATGTTACAACATTTCTGCTCGCCCGACCCTAGTTTAGTTAAATCATTAGATAGCGTGAAATATAATACCGAAGATGACACTTATTCCTGGTGATATTTTTGTAATTGTTATTATTTTTGTATTTATAAGTGATGAATCATGAAATAAACTTTATATTTTTGAATAACGTCTTTTAATAAAACAGTGTTAGCAAAAGGTTTTGTGCTGAATTGACATTCTGTAACAAAATCGAAATTAAACATGTTCCTCCGTGTAAAAGTAAAGATAACAAAAAAAAACTAATTGTCACTTAATTGTATGATTTATTCAATTTTCATTTTTGGTAAATTAAAAATAAAATTTCATAAGTCCACAATCACTTACACAGTAAAACAAGATTCATACAGATCAGGATGAAATAAATAATATTGTGAGAGTTTTGTTTAATATGACATATTGTTAACTAACATAACTGCACTAATCACTAATTATCACTTCAAACCCAAGGTGGAACAGGAATCTTGGAAAGCTTAAGTCTAAAATATTGATCTATGCGGCCGCTCTCTGTAACAAAAACCCAATAGGTTATTGAATAATCATTAGCGGAAATAAATACAAAAGTAGTAAAAAAAATATATTTACCAGCATGTTTGTCAACTTGTATTCCTAGCGGTGTATAAGTTACGCGGGCTTATGATTTCTGAAACAAACAAATATCTTAAAATTAGACAACATTTTCTAAAAGTTATAATTATCGAGACAATTCTATATTATCTAAGAGATCATTATAATACATTATCAATTGTTAACTTAATTAATATAATTAAATAGTATTTGACCTGCTATTGCTTTAAAATGTTATTCTTTATGTTAGACAAGGGATTTCAAATTTTATTTTTGTTTATTAAGGAAATAGGGTCATTATCAAATAGTTTTGGAATACCTAAGCGTTACCAAACACTGTGCTTATGTGCCAATGTATATTGTAAATGAATAACCGTTGATGCGGGTACAGTAGTAGCTTACATTAGAAGAGGAGGAGGCGGCGGCGGCGGCGGCGGGCTGCCCGGGCACGGAGTACTGCGGGCGGAAGTTGGAGAAGTTGGCGGCGGCGGCGGCGGCCGGGGAGAAGCCCGGCAGGGACCCGCCCGGCTGGAACCCGCCGGGGAACTGCGGCATCGCCGCTGCAACACACACACACGCACACATGAAAACTGAACTCGCAACTTGATAATATAATAAAATATCACAATCATACTTTTACATAATCGAAAAGGTAACAAGTTACAAAGTTTTACCAACTAACTACCGAGTTATGTACCAGACATAATTAATACCGCCGTATTAAAATTAACTCTTATATTTCATTTTCACTCTCTACTCTCTACGCTCTTATAAAATAAGAGCATCAGTTGACTTTTAATCGAATGACAGATACCAACATATACCGAAAATGACATTTCAAATTAAATTTGAACTTCTTACTTAAGCTATACAATGGTTATTTCACAATGTATATTTAAAACGAGGTTAACACTTACCGTTGGGCGCGGGGTTGCCGGCGGTGGCGGCGAGTCGCGACAGGATGGACCGCTCCGACATCTGCAGGCGCTGCGCCACGGGCGGGATGCGCGCCAGCGTCGCCGGCAGCCGCGACACGTCCGACTTCATATCCGACAGCAGCTCCTCCAGCTGATTCAGCACCTGGACGAACGAACGATATCATTTGTAGACTTTTTTGTACAGGGTCTAACTTGGGTTACAGAAGATTTAAATAAATTAACTGTTTCACTCTCATTTATCACCTAAACCAACTTACATTTTTTTGTGTACCTTACATTTTACTAACCCAGTTAACAATTAGATACCTAAAATAACATCAGTTTACCCGAGGGTCACTAACCGTAAGGCAGAGTAAGCTCTTTATAAGTGGTTGAGAATATTAACTTGAAAATCTCAGCATATTACGGAATATAGTGGAATTTATTGAATTAAACTATCTTTTTGGGTAATCTTGATAGAAGACTTGTGTAGCTTTTACGAGTGTCAAAATAATACACAAATATCTGCAATTTCATTTTTGCACTCCTCCGATAGAGAATCAAAAAGATTTATATTAGACTTTAAATTTGACAAGTAAATAACTTCGATTACAAAATCCACGTGAGGGATGCCGCAAGCAATTGCCCTTCAGCTAAGTAATCGACTAGGAGCACATATTTCATCAGTGTTACCTTGTGCAAGACGGCATTGGCCGGCTTGTTTCCGGCGAGCGACTCCTTGCTGAGGTGCTGGTGCGACTCGGCGAGGCACTCCACCTCGGCGAAGCGCGCGTTCAGCGACATCGCCGGGTGGTTGGGGTCCTGTGTCAGGTTCAGGTACGCTGCGCGCCGTAATTGCTCCTCGATGACCAGCGCCTGCTCCAGCAGCTGGAGACGTTCAACGATAATGTTACGAATCAAATAAACTTAATAACTGTATTATTCTCTGTTGAGTTGTTGGCACTAAAGGCACATTTCAATAAATTTCAAATAATTATATGAAAAAAAAACTTATTTAAAAAAAGTATAATTATTATCAATTAAATGACAAGTACCTTGAACCGCCGCGCCAAGAATTTATTTTTGATCTCGAGGAAGTTCCCCTTGCCGACGTCCATCTTGAAGGGCTCGTTGATGATCGCAAAGCGAAGATCGTTCTGGATGTCCTGCCAGCGGCCGTAGCCGTGGGTAACGATGCCAGCGAGCAGCCAGTAGTCGTGGCGGCGGTGCCAGATCTCGTACTCCCTGCCGGGCGCAGCCGCGCGCTCCTCGTTCAACCACAGAGTATGTAGCTCCGTGAACCCACCATCCGCTATGTTGAACATGAACTTCCTGCGCTCCACCTTGAGATCCTCCTCCTCCTTGACGAGTACCACGTCATCATCGTCCTCGTCCTTCTTCTCGGTCTTCGTCTTCTCTGATCCCTCCGATTCCGCTTTCTCACTCTTAGTGTCCTCCTTCTTATCCGCCTCCTCCTTGACCTCTTCCTTGACTTTTTCAGGCTCTTTGTCCTCCGATTTCTTCTCCTCCGCCTTCTCTTCGTCCTTCGGCGATTCCTCGTCAACGGACATTCGCCGTTCGGATTTGTCCTTCTCCTCCTTTACTTCCTTAGTCGCCTCCTTCTCTTCCGGTTTATCCTTCTCCTCCTTGATATCGCTAGTGTCCATGGGCTCGTCTTTCACCTCCTTGGTGTCCGACTTGTCATCCTTGGCCTCCTCTTTCTCGTCCTTCTCGGAGCCACCCGGCGTCGGAGCTTGTCCGGAAACTTGGGTCGCCTGCGTAGGCGCGGGCGACGGAGCCGCTGACGTTATGGGAGTGGCCGTCGAAGGCGCAGGGCTGGGCGCCGCACTCTCTCCCGCTGCACCTGCGATCTTCACTGGTTCCACCGGCTTCCGAATCAATTCTGGCATACTATAATAGCCATTGATGTGCTCGAATTCTTGTACCTTTTTCCTGATCAAACTCATTACGCCGATTCGTGTTAGAACATGCTGCCGTGAAAGACCTTCTCTAGGCACGCCGTCAGCGAATGTTTCTGCATTGTCAGCGCCGGGTTCACAGAGATGACGCATAAATAGGGACACGTATGCCTTGAAGTTCCGTTCTGATTTTCCCCGAAGATCTCTCACTAGCCACTGCGAATTGAACGCATCCTGCGGCGGCATGCCGTATCGCATGATCGCGTTGAGGAATGACTTTCTTTGCCTGGCGTTGAAGCCAAGGACTTCCATGTTGCCGCCGACCCTGGCGAGTAAGGGTGGAAGCGGCCTGTCTCTCTCCTCGCGTCTCTCAAGTCGTCTCTTGCTCCTTCGGCTGAGAAGATCGCCGTTATCGTTCTTCTCATCGAAGTCGTCATCCTCCTTATCATCTTCGCTGCCCTGAGAGAAGTCTGAATTGTAATCGGAGCCGTTCTCCTGCCACGTGGAGTCCTCCCTGTTTTCAGTTTGCGCAACACTTCCGTCGTTGTAATTGACCTGCTTTCTTACTCTCTTGCCTTTGCCCAGTGTCCTGGCTTGGTCTTCCTGATGTTGTTCGTAGTGATGTCTGAGCAATTTGATCCAATATGCGGGATCTGTATTTTCGGCCTCCTGTTTAATAATCTCAGTATCGACTTCTTCCTCGCCATCACCTTCTTTCGTGGAATAGCTGGCGACTTTGAACGAACTCAGGTACTCATTAGCCCAGGACTCCTTCTGCTCTATGCCTTCCTTTGATCGATCCAGTAATTCTCCGACAGCTTTGTCGTCGTAGTGAATAGCTTCTTCTTTACCCTCCTCCTCCTTGAACAATTCCTCGGTACCAAATCTGAGGATGTCGTCCAACTCCTGCTTTGTGAAATTTGCGCCTTTACCACCCATACCTGGACGTACGACCAAATGAGTCAACATCATCTTTCTCTTTGCGACCTGAGTGACTCTCTCTTCTACGCTGTTACGCGTCACGAATCGATAAATCATCACTTTATTAGCCTGACCGATACGATGGGCTCGCGAAAACGCCTGAATATCGTTGTGTGGATTCCAGTCAGAGTCATAAATAATGACAGTATCAGCCGTCGCCAAATTAATACCTAGACCACCGGCCCTCGTAGACAGAAGGAAGACGAACTGCGGGGCTCCCGGGGCATTAAACCTGTCGATAGCTTCCTGTCGAATAGAGCCAGTGATACCACCGTCAATTCTCTCGTACTTGTACCCTTCTCCCTCCAGAAAATCTTCGAGAATATCCAACATTTTTGTCATTTGAGAGAAAATAAGGACCCTGTGTCCTTGTTCCTTTAGCTGCCTTAACATTTTGGACATCAAAACGAGTTTCCCCGAAGCTTTAATCAGAGCTTGCGTGTCGTAATTCCCGTGTGGTCCTAGAGGAGCCTCTTCGGCCGCGACGGGGAACAGGTAAGGATGGTTACAGCACTTCTTCAAGTCCATCATAACATTGAGCAACGAAACTGTCTGCCCGCCGCTTTTAGGATTGAGGGCTTCATAATTTCTAGTCAAAATGTACTTATAATACTTCTTTTGCATCGGAGAAAGTTCAACACGTACGATGAACTCCGATTTTGTCGGCATGTTCTTAAGCACGTCGGCCTTGAGACGCCGCAGCATATGCGGCCCTAACATTTCATGCAATCTCTTTACTTGCTCCTCCTTTGAGACATCTGCGAACTCGTTTTGGAAGGCCGCAAGTTCATTAAACTTGTCCTTGTTCAAGAAATTCAGAAGATGGAACAACTCCTCCAGGTTGTTTTGCAACGGAGTACCAGTCAGGAGCAGCTTATAGTTGATTTGGTAGCCCGCAAGTAGCCTAAAGAATTTGGACTGATTACTTTTCAGCCTATGTGCTTCGTCCACCACAAGTACAGCCCACTCGATAGATCCTAAGCAAGTGGAATCAATTGAGATCAACTCATACGAAGTGAGCAGAACGTTAAATTTAACTTGAGATTTAATTTTGGAAGGTCGTCCACCTCTGTTGGCGCCATCGTCGAACGTCATCTCGTTCTCCCGGATAACCGCTCGGGAGTCCTTGTCGCCGACATACGTAATGCAGTACAAATCCGGCGCCCACAGCTCGAACTCTCTTTCCCAGTTGATGACCGTCGAAAGAGGTACCGAGACCAAAAACGGTCCCTTGCAATGACCTTCCTTGAATAGCGAATACAGGAATGTAACAGTTTGGATGGTTTTCCCGAGACCCATCTCATCGGCGAGGATGGTATCGATACCCTGACCCCAGGAGTACCGCAGCCAGTTGAGACCCTCCAACTGGTATGGATGCAACTGCATGCCAGTTTCGTATACGAACGGTGGCTGATCTTCGTATTTTTTATTGAGGTTAGTGGTGGGACGATCCGGTGGAGGGTTATATTTTCTCGGTTTCATTTGTAACCCGCTACTGCTCTCGTCGTCATCGATAACCTCCTTATTCTTGCTCTTCCGCCCGGGCTTCTTGCCCTTGCTGCCTTTTGTTTTACCTTCCGACGTGATGTAGGCCCGCATGTCCTTTAAACAAACAATTTATCTTTATAGCTTCAGATATTCAATAGCTTACAGAGTATATATATATATATATATTTAGTATACATCGCCCACATTTCAAAGTTAGAGATTAAAGGTAAGTTTAAATAGTAAACTTAATCCAGAATGGTGCAAAGGATTCTAGAGTGTACATCAATCATGCTTAAATTATTGCTATGCCCGACTAAGTGGACAGTACTTTTTATGTCTCTCAATGAGAAAATAAGTAAACTACTTCAGGTAAATACAACAATGATCTAATTTAATATTAAAAGTAAAAATCAGTCATTTGAAAATTAAATTCAATCAAAACGGTGATGTGGCATACCTGATAATATTCTATGGCGGCCTTGAGTCCGGCAATGTCCTCGTGCTCGGACTCCCACGTGGCCTGGTCGTATGAGAGATCGCGCCACTTTACCAGATAGTACGTGGTGCCGTCCCGCGATGTGCGGTGATTGATCACACGGTGGACCACCAGCCATTCCGGCTTCACCCCATATCTGATAAATGTATAAACATGTATTAACAACAGCAGCTTCTATGTACAACGAAATTTACTCAAGAGCTGGTGTTGTAACCAACTTCAAATATAATTTCATTTGATAAGAAAATATTGAACCTCGGTCAGTAAAACAACGGTTTTATTGACCGAATGGTAGTATCCTTGAATTAACCGGTTAGATCATAATTAACGAATGGACATTTTTTGTCGTGACATTTTAACGGTTATTTAGAAATGCGCATTGTAACAATTAAAAACAAAATAACCATCAGTAAAAGTCAATCTCTTAATCTCCGCCATGGCCACACCCATGTATGTTCTTAATATTGTATGTTGCAACTGATAAAAATGTTTGTTATTATTTTATCTAGATAGGTTATTGATGGCCATAAATAAGTCTTATGGCCATTGTACACAGGATAAAAGAGATTGCATCACATCCAACACAAAGATGTAATATGTGTGCATAATTTACAGAGTGTGTTACTGATATCGAAACACAACTCATTTCTACAGTCACACACTCCACATATGATTGATTACCTACGCTAAGGTGTGGTGGCCATGCATAATACTGATAACTTAGCCTCCACTCATTCTACGTCAACATAGCATCAGTCTTGAAACTGTTCCAAAACCATTTAGTTTCAGCAGAAAAGAGGTATTTTAAGCCAACACAAATGATTTTAAAATACATATT
>DWPA01002031.1:0-16710 GCA_018251375.1 Calpodes ethlius
CTATGCCGTCCTTTACTATCAACACTGATATTACAAATTCGAAAGTGCTTTTGTATGTTTATTCGTATTATTTTAGTTTCTTTTCTTGTTTGTTTGTTTGTCCTTCTATCACGGCTCAATTCAGTCGTCACGGTATGTTTTTTTCCGTGCAGATAGTTGAGAGGATGCAGTGTTATAGATTAATTTTTACCGTGAATAACCATTTTATTTCTGTGCGAAGAACCATTTAGATGTATTTTACCTAAATTCAAGAATGTTTAACAACAAACCGTTTCTTAGCAACTGTTGATTGAAAGGGATCAACAACCATTTTATTGCTGTTTGTTTTTCTTCTTTTTCTACGTGGCTGAAGTCGCGAGTAAAATTTACTATGTTATAAGTTTTGATTGAATGATTAACTTATAATATCTTATAATGAAATAAAAATCACCTTTTTCACTAAGTTCGTTATGGGGACCAGTTTGGTAACTCTATATTCTCATCTCATTTTCTCATTTTTCTGACTCAAATAGATAAATTACGAGCAAATTTTCGTTCTTGCCTTTGTTCGACCTTTTTCGGTATAAACGAATCTAATCTCCATATACTTAGTTTCGTACTTGACTTTAAATACTTCATCATTATATTATGAAGTCGTGAGCGGAAGTTTTTTCGGAATTTCGCTTCTGTGATTTTCAGGGAGTTTAAGATTAAGATTCTAATAAAAGAAGATCTTGGCACGCTCGAAATTAAGAGGAAAAACCAAAAGATTAATAACTTCATAATGTACTAAACTGTTCATTTGTTTACGAAACGATAAATAAGGAGACTTACATTATACCAACAAATATCTTTCTCAAAACTTAAAAAATTGTTACAGCCGCATTCCGTGCACTGGGAGATCACTCGTTATTTATAAGTCACGGAGCGTAATGAAGTCTATAAAAGAATAACAGTAACTAACTTCATAGCTTAGTTTAGAACCTGCCATTTTTATTTATTTTTCATGCGATTACGTAATATCCGCGTCCGTAGGTATGTTTACTGTGGCGTAAAAAGAAAATGCCTCATATCGCTATTTACAACCCAACACGCGGTAAACTCGCCGTAAATATTTGATGTCACACATAGGTGGGGCTCATAAAACGCCAAGCAAACAGCTCGGGGGCTGCAGACGATCTCTTATCATAACTGTACTGGCGACAGTCTGTGGCTTCACCTATGTCGATATTTATATTGGAGAAATTTTGAAAGATTGAACCAACAAATCACGTTTTAAACAGTTTTGTCGTACTATATTTTTCATGAAGTATAAAGTCTTTTCTTGGATTACCGTATAAAATATACGAAAGCATTTTCTGTATAGTTTATATAACATTATAAGTTAATTAAAGGACACCTAAGTATTATGTAATTGGTTTAAAGACGCGTTCGAAGTTTCCAATCATTTGATTGTGTCTACACAATCCACTAAATCCACTAAATGGATTTAATTAACATAAATTGTTATGATTTTTGATTACTCTATTTATGTATTTAGCCGATAAATATGAGTAGTCACCATCATTCATCGCCATCTGTGACAATAGTCATTGAAGCACTGATTATTAAAAAAGAAGCGATAAATCCATTTATTAATGAGCCTCAAAGTATTGCAAACAAGTTTTAATTCAGGAATAGTTTTACAGTAGAGACCAAATCAGAGATTTATTGGCTTGGATTCAAAAATAGATAGAATCCCCTTTCACTTCAGTTTTGAACGAAAACTGATTTATCAAGGTCTATTGAACTTTTTTAAAACTGCCCTAACAGAAATCTTGATATTTCACATGACAAAACTTTTAGCGAAAGTAAATGGAAATTCTTGAACGAATAACTTTAAAGGTAACATAAAAATGTCTGGAATATTCTCTACGATTGATATAAATGTGTATTGGACCGTAGTGAAGGTCGACGTTATTCTCTATACCTTTAATACAAATAAGTGTGATAAGGTTCGAAACTATTTAAATATTTGATATAACTAGGTACTAGAAAATTTAATCACAGAAGTAACAAATTAAAAATTCTACTGCTAATAAAAAATCTTTGGTTTCTTTTTTTTACTTATTATATTTAAGACCGAATATGCAAGGTGGCTTAGTTCTGACGATGAAGCCTGTGGTCTAATTTACCTATAATTATATAATCAATTATTATTATTATTATGACGATAATTCCTTATAATTACCTACTCATTATCTGTATTACCGTCGCGAGGATGTAAACATAACTTACTCAGCATAATTTCTTTTCTACATATATTTCAACTTTTAATGGTTTAAGAGGCCGAACTCTCGCAACTTTTAATTAATGGAGTAACTTTTTAACTTTTTCAACTTGTGCTTTTGTTTTGAGTTTAAAAACCTCTAATGGGCAGCGATTCCTTTCAACCTCAGCTGTGAAACTTGTTCAAGAATGTTCGGTGTTGCTGCTATAAGTCTCCTCTTAAATGAAAGTTTCTAAAATGCCCTAATTATTGAAAAATGTAGTAAGTTAATAATATGAAATATCCAAACTTTTTTTACTAATTAGGTTAGTAATTTCGGCTTCATAACGGAAATGTAATACCTTTCGTAATAATACTAACGCAAAATATTTAATACCTACATTATTTTTGTCCTAATATCGTGGTGCAAGCTATGTGTTCTCAGTCGGAATTGTTTTTTTCATCTTGAACAATCGTCTTCATGATTGAGATTAAATCGACTTCAAAAAAAATTACATTCAACAATTCATTC
The DNA here is from genome assembly GCA_018251375.1 of Calpodes ethlius. Taxonomy (NCBI): domain Eukaryota; kingdom Metazoa; phylum Arthropoda; class Insecta; order Lepidoptera; family Hesperiidae; genus Calpodes; species Calpodes ethlius. Next base: position 2,760 of record DWPA01002031.1, read on the forward strand.
CCACCTCCTGAGAGCTAAATTTATCTAAGTTGTGTGTTTGTGTTACGTGTGTTCATTCAGTCAAAAATCATTAAAGATTATCATCAAGCTCAAACGACAGAGTTCTAAACAAATTTATTCCCACATAGGTCCATTTGAAAAAACAATTACATATCCGTAAATACATTCGCATCTAGTGACAGCTAAATTTATCTAAGTAATGTGTATTCAGTTAGAGACATACGATAAAATTTTTAACGTCGGTTTCACCGAAATAAAACACAACGATGTTATTTTAATTTGCTATACTCGTAACCAGGAAAAGAGTTAGCATTTGAAATTTGCAGCGTTGTGAATAATCAATTAAGTTTAAGAGCAAATTAGTGCTGACTTTTCTATGTATTTCTAAATATATAGCTCTGGTTTTTGTAATGCGAGTATTATGGAGATATATATAATTTATGGAGTTTGATTTAGTCTAGGTTCATTATTTCCACTACGCACCTCTAGCCAATATGTAACAGTAGTATTTACGTCTAAATCGTTTGTGCTATGTAATTCAGAATAAAAATGAGAATGGCATTTGATTCGTGTTAAAATTTTGAGATGTAGTTTATAGAGAACCCGCTAATATCAAAAATAACAGATCTACGTTTGTACCTAAATGTTGTTTGTATGTTGTAGACAATATTTTAGTAATAAATGTTCATTTGTGTTGTTAACCCTACAGGTATTTACAAGGTAGGGAGTGCGTCCGGTTTCGCATCGCTTATGGACTTTCCATGTACCTCTTTCATAATAAGGTACGTATATCTCCATTTATGTAGCATTAGGATCTATGAACGAGAATAAAGGTACAGGAGAAAAATGGCCTATTCGTGTTATCGTGAGGCGGGATTTTTATGCCGTTAGATCGTATATGCTCATAGCTTACAATGCTATTATTTTATGGCTTTTGATAAATGTATATTACAGGCATCGAGACGTTGTTATTAGATCCAATGTTTTCTTTAGAAATTGATTCTTGAATAAAGAATGAATGGTAACCATTCGGTACATTTATTATCAAATGTATGTTAGTAAGGGGTTTAAGATCAATTCTGTTATTTAGATAAATAGTATGTCAACAACATATGAAAATATTCAGTTTCTTTAACTCTTAGTTGGACTGAAATATCATGTACAAGTGTGACAAAAAGTTAGTACGTTTTAATTTCAATGGAATCTAGAAAGCAAGCTTTGTTGCCATTACTACGAATATGATTGTTTTTAAAGGAAAACATCACTAAATAATCAACACTCGAACGTCAAAACGTGCTTCTATCAGTCACGAGATCATGAAAGTGAAACCTTATATTGAATGGTTATTTCGTTCCTTATAGGGCATGATAAAGTTGGGCTATAATGGTTCATCTTGAGTTGTAAGCCAATACTTTAATGCCCGCAGTACACGACACTGAATAACCGACGAGGTTATGTCGTCAGGTTCCTCAGATTTGTGGTCTCATGATTCTGTACTACCCAGATAAATGCCGACGAAGGTTTTGTATGGTAGTAAGATACTGTTCTCGCTTGACTAGCCGTAATGGGACAATTAGAATACTGAACCCAATCCCATGCAAGAATAGTAAGTGTTTTCGCTTGACTAACCGTGGGGCAGTTAGAATACTTAACCCAATCCCAGATCGGAAAAAGGTTGCCGTAAAAGGTGACAAGAGCCAGCCCCCTAGTTGTTACTTCGTATTAAAAACACAATCAATATTATTATTAAGTCTCCAATATTGCCACTATAATTGTAATATTAGGTCTTGTAAAATCTGCCCGGCTAACTGAAGAGAATGGTCTTGTACTTAAATTAGCCTTCAATTTGTTATGTTCCGGCTGTGGTCTTGAGAGCGAATTCTTTCATTCTTATTGGCCAACGCGTATAGGACGCATTTGTTGCTACCCATGTTAATGAGCAACAATGATCGCATACCATCAGCTGGCCGACTCTCGTTTCGTAAATGTTCACGTGAAAAAATGTAAATTACAGTCCTTATATAATCGACCCTATTTTTTATCATGGTTCGATTTAAGTGTCGGGCTGTTAGAAATAACGCAGGTCTTCCGCTAACTTGTTAGTCAGCAACGCATCGGTGATCAGTTTAGGGTTGTCTATGGACGATCGTAGCCGTTAATCATCAGTTACGAGCTGATTGATTATTTGCTAAAGAATAATTATATTGAATTGCATATGCGATTAAACATATTTCGTTGAACTGTAAATACAGATTAACCAACGTTCCAATGAAAATTCAGACGTCCTACAGAAACTAAAACAGTGAAATGCTTTGCAAATGTTGATTTTTTCTGAAACATCTAACCAGACAGTATTTTTCTTTTTTAGTTTTTTAAACTTTGAAAATAGGTTATGAGAAATCAGTTGCACCGCTATTTCTCTTCTGTCAACCGATTTTTTATTGACGAATTTTTGTGTTATCAATAAAAAGTTTTGAATCTCACAATGTCATTGTAACAATACTGTTTTGGTATTTGACTCCCAAGATGTCATAAAATGAACTTTTTAAATATGATGCTCAGACTACAGATTATCCTCCTACTTGTCATAATATAACTCTTATAATTATGTCAACTAACCCACACAAAGAACTGAAAGTACCACGTGCGAATAATCGACGGAAATCGACGAACAGGACGGTATTATCTTCCGTAATATTCACACACCGCATGCTTTGAAACCCTCATTTGTTCTCGGAGGACCTTTATTTACTATTCAGGGGACTTTGTCTTCATTGCTCTAAAATATTTCATCTATGAAGGCGATTATGAGGGAATTTGAACCATAGGAGAATACTAGATTAAATACAATTTTATTCTATTCTATGCACTTTTTTATTGTGGTAACGTAAAGCAACTTGATGATTTTACCCTTCTCATTTGTAATAAAGGATAATGTTCAGAGATAGTAGAGTTATGATGATGTGCTATCTATACTGTAATAATAAATGCGAAAATTTGTTTGTTTGTTTCTTTGTCTTTCTTTCACAGTACAACGGAGCGTCGTTATGGTATAATTTTTGATGTGGAGAAAGTTGGGGGGATGAGGAGTACCATAGGCTACTTTTCATCGTGAAAAATCATCTCATTCTTGTAGGAAAATCCATTACGATGTATCTTTCAGCTAAATTAAAGAAAGTGATTAACAACAAAGCGTTGCCAAGCAACTAATGAGAGAAAGGAATCGATAAACTTTTTATTGCTATTCTTTTTTCCAAGGTAATATCTAGTAGTATATAAATAGCCTCATAAAGCGTCCATAGTCCAATAGCATAGATCATATAGCAGCTGTTATCGTTCGATAGCAATCGTTAAGGCATATACGATCTTTCAACACTAAGAGTAGTCTACTCGGCATAATCTTATTTGTGGGACGACACGACAACGTTATTTTATCTATGTATGTGTAGACGGAAATTTCCATATGTGCGTGCTAGTAGCATGAAATTTAGACGTGCTACCAACTGGGAATATTATTAAGTGTCAAGTAGAATATTAAAAAAAGCTACAGTGTGGTAGTATCACTTGATAGCATTGTTATGTATCGTTTAACGAAGGTGCGGCTTTTGTATAATAAATATATATTGTTTAAAACAACTAATCGAACTTATAAAGATATTGAGTAGGTGTAAATACTGTAATGGGAGACAATATTAAACACAGTTATCTAAAGATTTATTTATTAAAAAAGTCTTAAACATTAAAACTACTACAATTTGGAATAAATTAATTTATACAGTTAATAAATTGAAAAATTAAACATTAACGGTCTGTGCTCAAGTGACTTTAACTCCAACTTTGATTTACTTTTGAAATCGTTTCACGTTAAACTGGAGATATAAATCAGGTTAGGTTTTAAGGTAGTCCATTAATCTTTGCTGTTACCCGCGAGAGGGGCCCTCCAAGTCTCCGTGTTCATTAGTTAATTAGTCCTTTGTGCATAATCACCCTAAACGTTACCAGTTTTATAAAATAATTAAACCTCAATAAACGTAAACGTTACATATATAAATCCTTAACCTACAATGATATGGTTTGTGAATAACTTTAAGTTTATGCATTAAAAATATTTATCAACTTTATAGTGATCAATGTGCGATGACTTTATTTCTCAAAACCTCTATGACTTGTTCATAACTCGATATAATTTGGCAAGCACGTGAAGGTAAGACAGACGATAGTAATACAATAAAAATTGTCTAAGTATATCCTAAAAATATCATTATAATCAATGTATAAATCGATAATATAGCTATGCTATAACTTCAAGTATAAGAATTGACTAAGTTGCAATCTGTGTCAAATATAGATGAATAATTTGATGAATTAATATTTAGTATTTTATTCTAAACATGAGATAGTTAATCTAACGTATTGTTGAATAAATACATATCTAATTTGTGCAATTATGCATAAATTCAATACATGCTACGATTCATAGTGACCTGGAAACATCTAAGTGCAATGTGCTATTTTAATATTGTAAATATGTTGTATCTACCCATGACTAAAACTAACTCAATATGACCAATGATTGTGTTACTAAAATTCCATCTGTGGCAGTCAAGTATTAAAACTTTATAAATGTTTTTTTAACCTAATATACGAAAGGGATTAAATTTTTTAGCTTTGTTTGGTTGTTGTGGTCTTCTTGACCTATTTGGCCTGTGCAAAGGCTCGTTAGCTCCAGAAAGTAGAGGAGATTGAAAATCATCTATATCTTCTGATGTATTATTATACATTTTTTCAAAGTAATCAAGACTTTCTGATTCAGTTATATTATGAATTGTTTCCTTTATAACAAGCTGTGGTGTAATTTCAGTTGAATTAATACTGAAATCAATTCCATGTGTGTTATAATTAATATTTTGTTGAGTTGTCACTTCAGAAACTTCATGATTTATTTTATTTGTATTCGTATCCGTTGTATTTGTTGTATTGTTTATTTCTGCACTGAGAGTTGTTAAAAGCTCATCCGTATTTGAATTATTACTAGGAGACGCTGTAGTAATATCTGTAGTTACCACTGAAGAACTTGCACGTGGAGAAGTCATATGAAAATTATTTTCATTATTATCTTTAAATATCGGCGTTCTTGTAGTTATTTCAAATACAGTGGAATTAACAGGAGCATAATCACCACCTTGAATAAACGTTATTTTAATTATCTCATCATTGAGTGTGATATTTTCCATTACATTCGACTCCGTATTAGATTCATTATATGTAAATGTCGCTTGTGTCGGTAATAAATTGATGGGTGCTTTATCAGTAGAAGAATCGTGAGTAGTTAAATTTATTAAGTTTACTGCATTAGATATATTAAGATTACTGCTTTCTACATCATCAGTTGACACTGGCTCCTTTATGATAACGGTAAGATCAAGTGAACTGTCTTCATTTGATGAGTCGAAGTATACGATACTTTTTATAGTTGTTTCTTCGATCTCAATTTTTGTAATTTCCGTTTGTGTAGAAGGTGCTACTATTTTAGTAGGCTTAACAGATTGCGTTAGTTGTCCTTTTACTTTACCCTTTACGTCCACAGATGTCTGATTATACTTCTTAGGTAAAACATGTTTATTTATTTCCTTTTTATCTTTTATCAGATTCGTTGCTTTGGTTACAGGAATCTCTGTAGTAAATGTAGTAGACACTTCTGTTGTAGTTTTTATGTTGCCATGATTGAATTTTGTGTTCAAAGTATCATTGTTTTCGTTTTCATACTTTGTAAGCCGATATTCTGAATGTTGTTGAGCTAATTTTTCCTCAAAAGATATAGCAGTCATATCGTCGTTAACTTTAGCCTTTGCCATTACTAACGGGGGTACAAAATGGTCAGTAGGCTGGCTAAATATATTTTCGTAGTTACCTAAACGCGCAAGTTCGTTATGAAGTAATTTATGTTGCATATGTTTTTCATCTTCTTGCTTCTCTAACTGTTCAGTGGAGTAGAAATCGTTAGGATTTACCAACTTAGGGACGTCGTTATTTTGTAAATTATTATGAGCGGCTATATCTAAGTTAATGTTTTTGTTGAAACCAATAACGTTACCGCGATTTTGAGCAGCTTGTTGCATAATGGTTGGTTTATTCTCAGTAATAGAAATTAATTTAAACAGGTCTGGTGTGGAAGTAATAGAATTCAAAGTGTAAATTCCATCTTCATGTTCAGTGGTAATATTTTCTTCGTTTACTGCTTCGTTGGTTTCTAGATCAGATTCAGTTGTTACCCACGTTGTGATTGTTGATGAAATACTTGTTGTCAGAGATGATTCATCGTCTTCACTGCATGAAAGATCTCGTATGAGATCTTCGTGTTTCTGGTAAATGAAAAAAAAATATTAGTTGTGTTTAAATTATAATCCTACAATTAAGCCACCAATTCAATAAAGAAATAATAGTAACCATAAACCGTAACCAAGCCTAATAAAATCTAACCGGGACCGTGGGAGCATACAAGTTATTATTCTGGATCTAAAAATAGATATTTCCTACATGCCCCAAGTATCTATTATATATTGAAGTGGGTATCATCCTCTTTACAGAATAATTTATGAAATATTGTTAAGACATGATTCTTCTCCAATTGGAAAGTATATTCGATTCGGATTGTAAAGTATCTGATTAAAAAAACGGTTACTTCGCTTATGATATGCATCAATAATACATTTGCTGTTATAATTGTTCATAGGGGATGATAATTTACCTTAAGTTACGGTTAGTTTGTATTTCGATTATTGTCAAAAACTTTTACAGTTCAGAATCTAAAGAAAAAGATTTTGCGACTAGAAACCCTAAATCGCTTATAAAAGGCTATTAGATGACGGTACATGAATTATGGCCAATATAATTATTTTTTCTGTAGTATATTACTATGAAGTGCATAGTAATACAAATATTTTTTTATAGTTTCATAGATGATGCATACAGTATTACATACCACATTTCCAGTACACTGTACACGTTTCACGCCTGCCATTCCGCAGTCTGCTGTTAGTTGGACGGCGGCACTCTCAGGCAGGTATAGTACTGTCAGCGCTGGTAACGCTCGAACCATGCACCCCTCATTACCCAATGCCCATTGTGGTACTAAAAACAGTTTCCAACAATCATTAAAACAATTGATAACTTAAACGCAATGCAAATTTAAATACATAGTTATAGAATTCTTTAGGAGTATGATTGAAATTTGGAATGTAATGTCAGACAAAATTGGATTTCAAATAATTCAACAATGATGGTTTGGTAACCAGTTCTTTCTTATGACTTCTCTTCGTCCTTAACCAGCAACGCATTGTTAATGTATTTGGTATTTCTGATGTTAATGTTATTATTATTATTATCTTAATGTTCACGTCAGGTGAATCGCCAGCACATTTGACGGCTATTAACATAAAAATTATTTAGAAACTAGAGTTATGGAAATATTAAGGTCTATCATACCTGGTAGTTCACAGATGAAAGATGCTACACTGGGGCCACCGCATGCGCGAGCTTCCCAGCGGTAATCAGCAGCAGGATCGGAGGCAGCACATAGTGGTGCCGAGCGCGCGTCAGGAGCCGAACTCCAGTATCCATCACCACTCAAGCCACGATAGTCGCTGTACAATACAATAATTAACTCTGAGCTTTCGTATTATTCATAACAAGCTGACACATTTTAAAATTTCCAAATTCGAAAAGCAGGCTTGTACCAATTAAAAACACCTAAAACAGATTTTGTGGTTCGTGTTCTAGAAATTTCATTGGAAAATGTTACGTACTTTTTAATTTTTTTAATCTGTGTATTCATTTTGTTGTTGTCATAACTGTTTCTGTTGACTCAGTTAATGGTAATTGTTTTCTGTATGGAATGTACAATAAAGAGTATTCTATTCCATTGTATTAAATTTACCAACAGTGAAAATGTTTTATTTTAATTGATGTGAGCATTGATAGGATTATTACTCTATGTACATTTTTTTATTCTTATTGCTTTAATGTTTACTGATTTAAAAGATGATGATAAAATTAAATTATTAATATTATAAATAAACTTAATCAAACTTTAATGGTACAAAAATAGAAAGATTTAAATTGATTAAATTTGCTATTGTATATTTTGTTAACTGGATCTAGATGTCGCTGCGATGGTAATACTAAGTAGATATGAACATTTCAAAATGTAGATTATTATCGGATTTGAGACGAGCAATACTCACGTGCTGGCTCCTTTGCCATTAAATGTGTATTATATAAACGTTTATGATTTGTGATTAAGTGGAAAATAAAAACAGTATATTGTGAGACTACTCTGATTCGTTTTTGCAATAGAATCAAGATTTTTTTGTGGAATTATTATTAAATTAGTATCGGTATACATTGCAACAATCCGCTAAAACAATGTATGATGGTAATTTAACTTAGGCGTAAACTTAAGCTACGGAGCGCGGTGCTACGCATGTCTTAAGGTCTCAATCATAGTTTGTCTTGCAAAGTAGACGACCACCAATATGATCACCTATACTTTTTAAATTTCAGATCTATCATAGTCTACGCAGTTTCATGTTTATTTTCATATCATCAAAGTTTATGTTTTCAATAACTACTCAATATTTATTAATAGCAAATAAATATTAAAGGTCTCTTACGAAAGTAAAGTGGAGGATTTTTTTTGTACTTGGTATAAAATTATTAGTTTTGCAGTGACGGCCAGAATCCCATGTTAAAATTATGTATACTAAAACATGATAGGTTTGCTCCATCCCTACGCAGCGGAGCTTTCCGTCTTTGTTCCTCTCAACCCATGTAAGTCCGTAAGTTAAGGTCGCATAATTTATTGTACGTCATTAATAATTCAAGAAATGTTCGTTATTTATAGTGGTACCTTGTTAGAAGTGGTGAGGTTTTTGACATCAAAATGTACGTACATTATTGTCATTAGTAGTTTGCAAAGTTTAAAAATGTATTAAATCCAAAATATACTTTAATTTAGGAACTTTAACAGAAATTTTGAATAGCACTGTTTCATTTTGATTCTTTTATTGCTTAAGTTAAATGAACTTAGGTATGAATGTAATTGGCTACAATAGATCAAATTTGGTCGCAGTGACCTTTGGGATCTGAGTCCCTTGTCCGGCTCAATGTATGTAAAAGAGTTCAAATCATTGTTGTAAAAATCATCGCTAGCGTGATTTAGGCATACCGTGATGCCATCTCTTATCGAATAGCGGAAAGTAATGTATACATACGTCCAAGTGAAGTCTCCATCTGGATTGCTGCGTATCAGACCGACCCACACTGCACTTGAGATGTCCAATTCCTTCAGGTACGCGCGAACTGCATCGTACTGCGCTGTTGTATCGACTGCAAAGAAAGTTACTGGTAAATATCTTACTAATAAACTTTTACTTAAGATAATCTAGCTTTAGGAACCTTATAGCAAAAAATATATTCTGCTAACAAATACTTACAAATACGGCTACAATAGGTCAAATATGGTCGCAGTGGCCTTTGGGATCTGGGTCCCTTGCCCGGGACAAACAAATACTTAAGTAAGATTATACTGAATACATTTTTAAACTATGCAGTGGTGCAAAAGGCTGACTTAATGCTAAAAGTATTCTCTACCAGTCAACCTTTGGATTAAGCAGATTTCAATGATGGCGATATTTAAGTCAGGAATATAATAATATAAAAAGTAAAAGTAATTTAATATGTAAATTTACGTCGGCAACTTCAAATAACAGGTATTTTTCCGCCATTATGTATCCGAAAGCCGTGAAGTATGCTCTTCGCTTCATAAACAAGGAAAACTAAATGCAGTGAATTCATCGTAACGAAGTCAGACCTAAATTACTTATGTAGGACATAGGTAAATGCACTCATACAATTCTCTGACTGTAACTTTTACAGAAGTCCCATTTCAACTGTATTATTAGAATAATTTAATCATCTTGTGACATTTATCGCTGCTACTTGGCTCTCACAGGCTATAAATTAGACGAAGATCTAGGCTTCGGTTTAGTTAAAGCGTTCTCCAGCTTATCGTACCATGTTATTATCCAAACTGCTCAGTTATTATCCAAACGTTCTATGCCTGCGACATGAAAGGAGAGATAATTGGGTAAAGGAGAGATTAACATTGTGTTAAGTTATTTGTGATTTATTCATACAACAAATGTATGACATCGAAGCGACACAAACATGTGGATTTGGTCAAGATAATAAAAGGTCAGTCACAGAAATATCTGACCTGGCTTAGTTACAAGCTTGGGACACCACGCTGCAAGCATACTCGCAACAGGGTTATAAGGTACGCTAAACGTAACGCTAACGCTAAAAAGGAATATAAAAACTTGTTACTGAAAAAGGAACTGAAAAAGGAAAATAGGAAATTCTACCAATTATTATTGGGTAGATTTTACATATATTGCTGACGAATGAGCAAAATAGTCCTAATTTTTTCCCATAACCTTTTTGACCATTATAAGATTAATGATACTTTCGGTACTGGTACTATCAGGTGACTTCTCTGCTTGTTTGTTGGTTATTTCATTAAAACATAATGTCCTTGCCCTGGCGGCGTTAATGTTAGTGCCAATGTCCGAATGCGCCTTAGTTCACGCGCTAAAAATAATTCATTACCTACTTGGCTACATTAAAGAAGATCTACACAAAATATACTTTTCATTAATTTGTATACCGATTAACGCGTTAATTAGCGTGCTAACAGAGTAGTCACCAGATCCGTGGAGTGTCATTTAATGTATTAGGATGCAGATTTGGCAGAAACATGAACGTCCGTTTAGAACACCTTTAACTGGTCGTTGGCCAAAAACGAAAATAATTTGCATTATATTGCATTGTAGTATGATTTTATTGCTTGAAAAGATCGTATTGTAGATGGCGAGAAACATTACGTAAATAGCTGCATCGAGTTTGTCTTTATTACATGCATTCGGAGTTGAGACATAAAGTATTTACTTCGCGTTTCTGAATACATTTCTTTTCCAGTGTACCGTTTAACCCGCTATAAACATTTCTCTTTTAGATTTATAGCATATTGCTATGACTCCGAGCAGGAAAGTTAGAAGGAAATTCCTTTACAATTTCTGGTGACACGATGAAATGGAATGGAATTGTAAAAGAACTGTGTAATAAATGTTTCTTGGGTGTGGAATTTACGTTGTCTTCACTATGGCTTTTGACTTGACTTCAAGGGCCTTGAACTTTCATTGGTAATAAAAAGTAACAAATCGTTTCTACTGTTCTAGTTATAGGTTTGAACCTTGTGTTGTTTACGTCAAAATTGTATTTCATTTGTAGCTAGTAAACTAGACGAACGAAGTTATTTTTGTTTTGGATGTTATAAAGAATGAAATTGTTGTGTAAATGTGCACGTCATTTAATATTGTTTGTCTCGCATGGCCGGGGTGATCAGCGGATTATGGGTGAATTAATTATCAAACAAATATTGCTACGACTAACACTGTAATAAATTCATCGTTTAAAAAACTCAAATCACGATTTTATTGTATAAAAATGCAGTAACTATGCTGTTAAACATTAAGGTTCCCGTGTCGCAAGCTGATCCTTGGTATAGTATTAGATCACACTTATCATAAAAACGCTTTGTTATTATGCGAAATTTCAACTTTGTAGGATATGAGGAAGTAGTTCTAATTCAGCTTGCAAAATTTAATCCATACAAACATACTAACAAACTAGTAATCTAACAAATATTCCAAAGTTATTAAAAGGTTTTAAAATTAATTATTTAGTTATTACATATTGAGTTAGGATTTGTATCACGCTCGCACACACACACCCATACACACACACAAATTACATTAACTTACTTCACTTAAATTTAGTTGTAAAAATGTATTTAATTGATCAACACTCTTGTTATCTCGGTGGATGAGCGAAGTATCTGTAACACGGGTCTTGAACTAAGTACAGGACTCTTGCGAATAGCTTGTATCAATGTGTTTGTATCAAACACTGAAAATTTAAAACCGATTTTAATGGCATTTTGCACATTGCATTCAATTTGGTCCACTTTAAAAGATATGATATTTTTGGTTCCGATAGGTAACGCTGTTTTAGAGATTCACAAATTGAATTACCTCTATATCAAATATTACTCTGCGATAATATTAAAAAAAAGGTCTCATGAACGTTACAAATTATGTTACAATATAGAACATCTGTCGTTTTAGCTACAGATAAAATAATAGTAGCGTAATAGAAATTAGATAACCTAACTTACTATTCGGAACATAACTGTGGTAATTACCTGTCGTATGTTAAGCTTTAGACGTTAAATTGTCGGTAAATAAGAATTAAACTGTAACGAAAATTTGTGTAAATTCAATAAAGTATTCAATCGTAAAGCTTGGATAAGCAGAAAGTTTTAACTTGTTCTCTTTTACTTTCATGTCTTTATTAACCCAATAACTAAAATATATGAACTTGTATTCGATTTCTGTTATAAGAAGGTATCATCCATCCCCTCTTTATAAACATGTAATTGATCTTTTATGGTCCCAGTTTTTACTTATTGTAATAATTTAAAAAACTTATTTCATTATGTTGCCCATACCATCATATTTTATTTGATTATATCCTGACGACAACACTTTAATCAGTGCTAACTGTTAATGTTGACATAAGGCATGTTACACATAAATTCGGCTCGGCACTTTCGACGTATTTGTTAAACGTCACCGACCCGAAGCTGTTACTACATTTATTTGGCTTGAACCGATCGACTTTTTCCCGAACTTATATCCTCGTAGAATATTAGATTTTACCGCCCGGCTGTGTTGATTAATGTCGACCCGAATATTTGTGTAAGCACGCCTTACAAACGTGCAGCTAAAGAAAAATATTACAATATCTTAAATAAACCTTATGACTAGCATTTGAATCATCCAATTGGATGCCATTAAAACTAACATTGTAATAGTAACACCGTAGAATCACCAATGATTATAATCTACTCGATTAGATAATTATCGTATGCATGTTACGGCATTAAAGCGAGTTTAACGCAACACCAGGCGCCCGATATTACATAATTTACCTAATCCCGGTCAAAGTAAAGTATTAACCTACGTTATAAACATAACGTAGCTAAACCATTAACCTATTCTATACTAATCCAAGTTATAACTTAATCGGAGGTGATTGACATTTATATTTAGATGTCAAATAACACCGGGGAAACTATTCCGTTGATCGCACGAGCAGGAAATTTGCATTACCGCCGAGGGGCGTCAACTTGACAACTCGACGGATTCAAATAGATGTCATTAAGCGCCACGATTCTCTTAGGATTTACTCTAACCAATACTGTTAGTAAGGTGAAATCACGCGTAAAGGTAATGAAGCCATATTAACTAGCTACTCGTACTCGTACCTTGCCGTCTTTAATTAGAAATTACGTAAGTGGAACGTTGGAACGATCCTCGTGCAAAATTAATGTTTAATTACGCCAAAGGTACTACTTGAGCGTATTTTTGTTCCCTTATAAAGTCAATTTAATTTTAATTTAATGTTATTATAAGGAACATTTATTTAAACTTCATTTGGGTTCATTAAACTTAACTTTAATTTAATATATATGAGCAAAGACTTGAAAGGATTGTATTAATTAGGTACTATCTATACCTTAGTATTGTTCATCTATTTTACTGTTAAAAAAAAACACAAAATAAATAACGCTAACACACTCATACTCCCGCAGTAGGCTTCCCTGAGTCACGGGTGGCATGGACAACACAAATAACATGTCACTAACACCCATGACCCGCGAACAAATATTTATCTGTCACATAAATATCTGCCCCGGCCAGGAATCGAACCCAGGACCCCTCGCTTCACAGGCAGGGTCACTATATTACTATGTTACACTAATTATTAC
>DWPA01002032.1:0-16709 GCA_018251375.1 Calpodes ethlius
CAATTGTCATTAAATTGTCTTGAACTGGAATTTGAAGAAGTTTTATTTTATACATCATATTTTTGGGGCTTGCACAAACATACTTAAAAACCTTATTTTATGTATAACTAATAATATTGCGATAATATGAATGATGCTTGGTTAAGTTAATCATTTTGATTAATGTGCGTATGGCGTGACAGAAAGATTATTTTTATTACGATTTTTATGAGGACGCATGAAATACTAAACGACACGGTGGGCTAATTCGTGGGATTCAATTAAAAAAAAAAAATGTTCGTACTATAGTGAACGGGGACAAGTTCAAACATTAGGTGGACGTCGAGGCACTCACTTGTCCTTGTCGTCGTCGTCGGAGAGGATGCCGTCGATGTCGTCCAGGATGAGGTCGAGGTCGTCGTCGCTGTCGGCGCGCGGGCGGGCGGCGGGCGGCGCGGCGGGCGGCGCGGCGGGCGGCGCGGGCAGCGGCGGCGTGAGCGCGCGCTCGGGCGAGGGCGCGCGCGGCGGCGTCAGCGTCTCTGCAACGGCAGCGCCGGTCAAACAACACTCCCGGAGCCGAACTAGGACCCTACTAAAGCTTGATGTTCACTAGATTTCACCGCTGCCGACTCGGCACGAACACATGTTTTATATTCGTGTGCGAGTTCATTTTAACCGAACCGTCTTACATTCAGCCTGCGAGCCGTGTTATCAATAAATATAAACATTAAATTATTTTATTCGCAGGACAATACTCGAAGAATTAGCTTTTAAGCCGTGCCTCTTAGTTCGGTGGCTGGTTATTGCGGCTCGACGTGGTGGCTCACCTCGCACTATCCTACAATTGTTTCACTAAAGGACTTGAAATGTGTTCAATATTTTAAAATCTTTGCTTAAATACTCCAACACTAAACAGTTTGTCATTTGTTAGACAACAAGTATTGTTTTTGTTTTTTCTTTGTGAGTTATTTGGATTTTCGAAGTGAAGCTTCTACAACGTCGCAGTAACGCTGGTTGATACATTGAAGTGACTGACCGCACGTGGAGTTAACCTCGCTGTCGTCCCGCTGGTCGCACTGGTCGAGGTGCTCCCGGCGGTCGCCGGCGGGCGGGCGCTCCGGGGACTTGCGCGTGGTGTCGGGCTGCGTGCTGCTCGCCTCCTCCGGCTTGGGGGCGCTCGGGGCGCTCGGAGCGTTCGGGGCGCTGGGGACGTTGGGAGGATGGGTATCGCGCTCCTCCCTCTCGCGGTCCCTGTTGAACCGGACGACGGTACGACGTGAGTAATGTGATCTCTCATATTTACATACATGCTACTGTTATCGTGTAGGGAGAAGTTATTTCCAGTATCACTGTACGATCAGAACACTAAATAATATAAGCGAGGTGGACGGACCGCTGCAGCAGCTGGCGGTGCAGCAGCGCGGCGTTCTTGCGGCGGCGCACCTCCTTGGCGCGCAGCACGCGCTCGCGCAGGCTCTCCTGCTCGCGCAGCCGCCGCCGGTACTCCGTCTCCTAAGGACCACACGCACACCGTCACACAACTCGACTCGTCGACGACCCAACAAAATACATTTTATATTCAATTATTAGTCAGTCTTTAATAAAGTATTGATATTTACAAATAAATTAAAGAAAATATATTTTCTTTATATATATCTCTTTTTTATTTTTACACCAACGTTTTAAATCGTTAACATTCTATTGAAATATCCCATCTCAAACAAATTGACAATGGCTGACTAAGTGTGATCCTCCTGTGTCATCTATTATTAGATGTAAGTGGAAGGTAATGAGGATCTCGTCGGTACCTCATCGCTGGGCGGCGCGCGGCGCTCCGGGCGGTCGGCGCGGTCGGCGCGCTCGGGGCGCTCCGGGCGGCGCTCGGGGCTGCGGCGCGGGGACGGCGACAGCGAGCGGCGCGGAGGCGTCGGCGACCGCATCCTGCGCAGCGACACCCCGCATAAGCTACACTTGTAACGCTCACGTCAAGTGCGTCAAATTCGAATGCTGTATATTGCGGACACGAGCTTCGCTTACGCACACTACTTGCGATTTTCATGGAAACAAAAATTGAACAAGTAAATGAATTTCGCACACGGCACGTACCTGCGCCGGAGCCCCGCGCGGTTGGCGTTGATGAACTCCTCCTGCCGGCGGAGCAGCTCGTCGTCCTCGCTGCGGCGCGCCAGCTCGTTCTCTATCTCTATCGTGGTGTTCTCGATGTACCTGCCGCGACATGCGGGACGTCAATATAAAATATCAATATTGTTATTAATTCACTTAATCGTTAATCAGTCGGCTTATCGATCACGACTCGGGCGTTTAGAATCCGGTCTCTAAGCGAAGCACGCGGTCCCAATCTAGAACTATGCGGTCACAGTGCAATCGAAATAAAATAAACATCTGACAGCTAATTATAGAAGGGTGGCAGGCACCAAGCTGACCTCTGCGGCGAGCGGCGGCCGAACTTCCTGGTGGCGGCGCGCGCGAGCGCGTTCCGCTGCTCCGCGATGAACCGCTCCGCCGCGTCGTCGATGTCCTTGATGGGCCCTGCACGCACACACGCGGCCCGGTTAATGTACATGCGCTAATTATTCACTACACACCGAGCAATACTACGAAGCTCGAACCATCTGTCCGATAATTAAAGCTGAGTAGCAACCAATATTTTAAAGTAGAAGTAATTGTATATGATTTTAAATTTCTTCTTGGTCCTTCGAGCCATCTCGTACATCAAACAGTATTTATATATTGCACACACATTTTTACACACCGTGCCACGTCACGTCCCCGCGGTGTACCCGTGACCCCGAAGCATGCAACTCGCTCGAAATAACGTCAAAAATATACACATCGTGAGGACCAGTATCACAGTAAAGTGTAAAAAATCCACTCTGAAGTAAGTATAAGATCACACACAAGTTTGTTCATCGGTAGGATTTGCGTGTTCAGCTTCACCTGCCGTGAACTAAACGTGCAAGAGAAGGCATAAAATAGAGCGAAAGTGAGTTTCTACTATAAATACCAAAATTCTAGTAAAATGATCTAAGGAACGGTTATAGAGCTAACTAGTAATAAATGTACTATGGAAATACTACGAAAATTGGCCAGTGAATACAGCGATATATTTGGAGTAAACAAATAGGGGAAGCAACGTGAAACTTGAGAGCGTACGAGGGGGCGCCACGGCTCGGGCTCGGTATTGCTCCAATTACAATATGGGAGGAACAGAAAAAATGTAAAGTAAAGCATTACAAAAAAAAAGGTTAATTTCACGATGTTCTTGTCGGTATATTACATATTTTTAGCACCAAACCCTATAACAATAATAATTATTATATGTTGTCTGTTAACAAAAAAAAAATCTCCAGTTCATATTACGTCCCCACAGTTCTGTTGATGTTCAATTGAGTGTATTATTCATTCTCTAAACACAGAAACATCAAATCATAGTAAGGAGGCTTAATTGTAAGGTTCTCTAAAGGAGGCAGTAGAGGCAATCTTGAGAATCTACCAAAAATGTGTGAGACGGAGAGACGGCGGGCGAGGAAACCGCCGATAGTACTCCGCACTTGTGCCGTGGACCTTCGTGTAATCCCACCCTATCGGTGGGTTTATCCTTGAACGCCGTCCAGCTCCCATCTCAGCGTGTTGCCAAATAAACCAGAAAAAATAAATGTTTGCAACCATAACTACACTACAAGCGGGTCGATCAAGTAACGTATAAAAACAATAAAGCTACCTACTACGTGGGGACAGAAAACGGGTGCACACACACATACAGAGTAATATAATGGTGACGTTTACCGAACTTCAGTTCCAGGGTGGGAGGTGGCGGGGGCGACTTGTGGATTCTGGTCGGTATGTAGGTGGGCAGCCCTACGGAGGAACGGCTCGTTACACTCGTGGCGTTGGCGGGCGCGCGTGCGGCCGGCGCGCTACACTACCGATCGCGCGTGTAGGACGCCCTCCGGACACGCGCGCGCGCTCGCGGCACGACAAGTACAGGTTGGCTTGCATCAGTACGCAGTGAGTACTTAAGTATCGCACAAATAAATTCTACGCGCTTTCGCGGAGTTTACCGGCGTCGCGGACTCCCGGTACGGGACTACGAGTAGTTAGCACGGATCTATCGCATTATGGTCCCCGCCAGGGTCGAACTCACCTTCAACGGGAGGCTGGAAGTTCCCCTTGAAGTGGGGGTTGATGAGCACCTTCTTGCCGGGCGGCAGGATGGGCGGCAGCACGGGCAGCATGCGCACCTCCTGCTCGTGGCGGGCGGGCGGCGGGCGCAGGGCGCGCGGGTAGCGGGGGAACTGCGGCGGGAACGGGAACCGCTGGAACACGGGCCGCCCGTCCACGCGGAACGCGTCCGGCAGCTGCAGCCGCTCGGGGGATATCTGCGGCGGCAGCTCGGGCCGGACGTGGGGCGGCAGCTCCGGCCGGACGCCCGGTGGCAGGTCGGGCCGGACGTGCGGCGGCAAGTCGGGCCGGACGTGCGGCGGCAGGTCGGGCCGGATGTGCGGCGGCAGCTCGTGGATCTCCAGGTGCACGTCGGGCCGGAGGTCCGGCCGGATGTCGTGTATGTCGGGCCGCATCATCGGCGGCGGCAGCTCCGGCCTGAGGTCGGGCCGCACGTCGGGGAACACCTCGGGCCGGACGGGCGGCGCCGGCTGCGGCGGGGGCTGCGGCTGCTGCGGCGACGGGAATGACGGCCGCGGACCGAAGTTTACCTGCGGATCATATATACCTCCATTAAATTTATTACATTAACAAGATCGACGGAATAGGAACGCTTTAAAACGAACAGTTTCACGGCCAGTTCAGCTGAAATAAACAATACAGAAGGGGTTAATAAACGCGGCGTCCGGTAGAAGTGAAGTAGAGTAAAGACGTAAAGTAAAGAGTAGAGCAGAAACGTAATGTAATGACTTCAATGTCGGCCATGGTAGAACAAGATCCCTGCGCCGCCAGACCTTACTTGATGCACAACGAACTAAAGTAAACTGCATAAGAGTAAGACAGAATAACTGTGTGTATAGCTCGAAGACACAGTACCAGCCGGCTTCAGCCGACGTCCAATACACAAATGTCAAGTACTTAATAATTTTTTTAAATTAATTACTTTAAGAGAGTTTTGCACATAATTGAATTTTATAATATTGCTGAATTTCCTTACAACCTGAGCGCTGATTTTTGAGTGTGTTTTACATAGTAACGTCATAAATTAATAATCAACATTTTCGGACCATTTCCGCCGGCAGTACTCTCTGCTAGCGTCTGTTCGAGGGTCCGAAGGCCATTAACTGCAACGAGGGTGTTCGCTATCTTAAATAAATGTTGCAATTATCCATTACCACATATTACTCTCATTCATTGTTGAATACATACATACATGAAACAAATTTACTTTCACTGTTCTCAATAACAGCTACAGTTTTTGTATATGATTTGAATTTTATTTTGTCACGGAATATCAATATATACGCATAAATTCATATCAATTTGTTCAGGAGCAGTGGCAGTTTTAGTGGTAGGGCTCACCCGGTGCACGTTGTTCCTGCGGTAGGGGTGCTGGTGGTGCTGGTGGTGGGGGTGGTGCGCGCGCCACGTGTTGCGCCCGCGGCCGCCGAACGCCGCGCGTGGCACGTACACTTTGTCTGTAAACGACGAGACTAATAATATAATGTATAACGGAGACGTCCGGCCATAGCACTTTATTGCGTACAGGAAGTAATCCCACTAAAGTTTACTGTAATATTATTACTCAAAATTAGTTTGTAACAGACACTTCTTCATTGTCAGTCATCTCTGCCAGCTCCGTTCTGATCTCACTAAGTGTAAGTAACTCTCTAGCAGTAGGGAAGAGGTAAGAGGGAAGTGATGCACAAGGTACAGTGTGTTGTCCTTACAACGCAGACAGCATGGACGTTGAACATGCCCGATGAGCATATCACAAACATTCAATGTGCAAGCATTTATTTTGTCCATCACATAATAATTGCTGAGTATAACCCAATCCGGACCCTTTGTGAACTTGCTCACTAACCGGGTGATCTCGTCAAAATCATAATTCTTAACGACCCTGGAACGTCTACATAATATTCACAAAAATCAATCATATTAAGTAAAACATAATCCCCAACTGTAATTACACCGGTGGGCCTAGACACAGTTATGGACAGAGCGTTGGTTGAATGAAGAGTTTTAAGAGTTGAATGAAAAGAAGACACACATCTTTTACTATACCAAATATCAGTACCATACATTTTTTGGTCGCGAGCGTGAATCAAAGAGTTTTGTCTAGGGGGGCAGTACCTGCAGCAAAGCTTTATACATGTAAGGTTCAACATTCAGCTGTAGATATAAACATTGCCATGAGTAAGATACTCCTAACCACATGACAAAATTCTATACTACATCATAGAAATAATAAGGTCAATTGTATTTATTATTAATTATTAAATTTAGAATATGAAAACCTTACCCAAAGAATCAGGTATGTTCCTGACTTGCGGCGTGCGCTGTGCGCCCGGCGGCCGCTCCGTCACGAAGCGCTCGCGGTCACCATCTAATAAATAGTAATAAAAGCTGGGTTACCCTCTCGGACAATGCCTGATTATAGACAACATTGCCGTGTGTGCAAGTAAATACATTTAATAGCTTAGCAGAGGGAGGTTGCCCGACAAAAAAGCTGCCTGGGGAGTTGTCACCAAACTATAGTATGATTCAGGTTGGGCAGGACATATAATACAATGTCACCACAGTGCCAATATATCCACAACAGACAAAATATGATGCATTTCCATTGACAGACAAGTCAGAACAGTCACGCAATGCTATGGTCTATATGGATTTTATATACAGCAATTGTTAGGAATTTTACTCCTAATCCTAAACTTTTTCATCATTAATTAATGTTTATAAGAATGTAGACAAAGTCCAAAGCTAGTACATGGTGATTACTTACTTGTTATGGGCTCCGCCATCTCTGATGGTACAATTTGTGGAGACTCTATTGGGGCTGCAGGCTGTAATAAATGAAAATTTTATGTAATTTGAGAATTTTACCATTGCCACTTGGACCTCGAGTATTGCTTGCAAAGCTAACAGAATCACATTGGCATCAAGTGGCATGCTGAACTCAGTTAAGACTGGTTTAACACAATAGATATCACATAATGTAAATTATGTCAAGAATGGTACTCACTATTGCAGCTGGTACAACAGCCAGTTCTGGCTCGTATGCAGGCGGCTTATAAGGTGCATACGTAGAGTGCTCCGCTAGTGGAGGATTGGGCACCTCCACTGATATGTTAGGCACTATACATTCCGTCTCGGCTATGCTTGTAGCATGCACGCCGTGAAACTGCATAGGCTGTGTAACAATTTGTTCAGTCAATATGTATTTATTGTCTAAATAGTAGAAGCATGTCGACAACAAAAGACCATTCCATATATTATAATGAAATTACAATAGGAAAAGTGAAAATAAAGCATTACAATAAATGTCATAATGAATTTTTACGGCATTTTACTAATCATATATCAACACAAGCTAACCTGATTATAAGTCATACTGCGAGCTGGGTACTCAGTGGGCCCAATATCTACCGTATCTCTGTAAGGTCCCACGGACGTGGGCACATTTTGGGAAGCCATGTCGTAATCATCGGCCAAGAGTTGTTCTTCTTCTTCATTACCGAGATTGTAGTCTGTGAGGCTGTGGTCACCCAAGTCATCGCCGAGCAAATCTTCACTGGAAGGAAAATAAAGGTTCACAACACGCCTACCACACTAAATATTCAACAGTTATTTTATAATGTAAAAGCTGAATTTGACACTGGATTTGTATTTAACTTATATATATGATTATATAGCGCAAAACAATGATGTTAACAGTCATTAAATTGCCGTTTTTGAGTATAAATATAATAAAAATCTAAGACACTAACTTATCCGACATGTTGACAAATTTGACAATGTGTGAGTTTATGAGTGTTCTAGTTAGGTGACACAGAACACTATGCTACGAGCAGAATGACAGACAAGATAAAAAGTTAAAGATATTTATATATATTGTTATAAAGTGATACTTTATTTATTTATTATTTTAGTACCGAAATGTACAAACACGTTAGTTTCGGTAGAATACCGAAAAACTGTCTAAACGTGTTCTATAGTTAAAATCGTATTAAAACTAGAAAACGTTGGCAACGGAATTTCCTTGTAGATATACCTCGGTGATAAACAAGCTGTGCTATCTGATATTAAATTAAATCGTCATCCATGAACGTTAGTAATGTTGTGGGAATCAGGACCAAAAAATAGGTGAAAAAAAAATTTGATCTTAAGCTTACAGGACAAACAAAATGTATTATTTTGCAGATCACTCGCACATGAAGATAATAGGTAACCAGGAAGATTTAACGAAGGCATAATTAGGTTAATTATATTGTTAGTGTCCTTTCCTTGATTTTTTACATTTTTCCGTCAAACGTGTACAGAATAGCGAGCAGAATTTTGTTTACTTCTCCTGGCATGTCAACGTCAAGTCAAATCAATCAACAGTGCCACTGTCAATGAAGTCAGAAGTAAAGCAAAATAGCGTGTATATTTAGAGACACTCATGATAAGGTGTATTTTTTTATTCTGTGTAAATAATAAATAACGATAAAAAAGCAAAGACTTATAAGGCACGTTAGATAAGTAAATTCCATGCATAAGAATATATTTCTATAACTTTACTGAAATCAACACTTTTCTTTTTAACATCATTTAGTTTCGGCTCACGTTAGTACGTAGCATCTCTGCCTTGTCCGTGTATGTAAGGATTTTTTTAGAATTTAGAGCATGAGTGATGACGACATTGAGTTTCTCGATGAAGATGCCGAAATTGTCCAACAAAGTTTGCAGTCAATCCATTCACAGTTTGCAATCAAGATCGAGCCAGTCGATGAAGAGGAACCTCCTGCACACATTATCCAGAAGCCTAAGTTGGAGACATCATTACTCGTCGAGAGACCGCCTCTCTTATCAGAGAGACCGGCTTCGGGGAAGAAAAGGAAGAAGGAAGACGACGACACGGACTACGACCCAACTGTGGATTCGCCGTATTTCAATCGCAGGCGACGGTACAATCCGTCCAGGGGATCTACTGTACGGAAATACGAATCGGGCAGTCGCAGCAGTCAAGCCAGTCAAGTCAGTCAACAGTCCCAGTCGCCGCCGGTGAGGAAGGCCGCTATACCGCGCGCTCAAGTCAACAGACGGGAGATGACCATAAAGATCCCCGACTTCGACGACCCGCTATGCTTGCCGGTGCGGGCGTTAGTGAAGGACGAGAACGACGCGCGCCGGCTGAAGCAATGGAACCAGCTATGTTTGGACCAATTCAAGAACAACGACAATCCTCTGCGACCACACGACACCCCCGTCTCGTCATCGAAACGGACCATCGTTATTAGAAATCTATTTAATAAATACACAGGTAATTCAAAACATTGGTTTAAACAAGTACAATTGGCTGCCACAGATCACACTTGATCACAATGGCTGTAGAGTTCTATACCCTACCCAAAACTGATATAATAACATAAAGTAGTTGTTTATTGAGTAGGGAACGAGTTATTGACTACAATTTGTATGTTTTAATTTCATCAAAGTGCATCGGTATAATGCTTAATGTTTTACTGCATTTCACAAACATACAGTGCTATGCGACAGATTGACAAAGATAAATATTTATTTTTATATTCGAAACTATAGCTTGAAAATATGCCAATTTTTATTTTAACTTTGGTGCCTTAGTTTACCTTCACGCTTTCACCTGTTAGTGTATTACTTTTGTGTATCCCTGTTTTCAATTATTTATATGGAAATATTCTTTCAATTTATAGTAAAGATGATGTTGATCAGTTCCTAAGGTTCATTTGGTAGAAGTGCCACAGCCAGCTAAAAGGGCCATGAAAACCATAGTGTATATAAAAAATAGATGTCCAGGTTATTTTGGCGAAACCTGGTTTGCCAGCATGTGTACCATTCTTTCTGACATAAAATTGTTTGAAAAGTGTTGAATGTTGTCCTCTCAATTTCAGGTAAGACAGAAACCACGTTTTGGAGCAAGATAATAGTGGAGGGCAAGAAGGGTGATACAAATTCGGAGGTTGTGCAGTCGGTGCTGCCGCGGTACCGCGAGAAGAAGATCTTGACCGCGTACAAGCTGGGCGAGGGCAAGCGGCGGCGTGGCCTGCACGAGCGCCACGAGGTCATCCTCACCAAGGAGATGTACGGGGACGAGGAGACCTTGGTGGCCTACAAGCCCGAGAGCTCCTTGGCCATGGTGTTCAAGATGTTTGAAAGGTGAACAACTTGATTTGCTGCTAGATCTATTATTTACTAGTTGGTCAGGTATCGTTTTGGAATATAGAAGTATGTTAAAATATAAATAATTTCAGGTATAAATGGGGAATATGGTAATAGTAGCACCTGTGAGATCCATTGGATGTTGATGTTAGTCCGAATAAGAAACTTGATCTGACATATTATCTAACAATTTATTCTTAATCAAACAAAGTAATAACATGTTTCAAACAGAAGTCAAGAAAAAGTTGCCAGTGTAATGACACAGGTCTCAAAAAATATAGACAATAAATACTATTGCCAAAAATACTAAATATAAAATGTATTAGTGGATAATGACATAACCTGGAATATGTTATACTTTTAGAAATTCTAAGCATTTTGAATTAAATTATAATTTAACCAGTTCTACTGTCTTCTACTGTAGTTGTAATGATCATTATGACTGCGGTATTTTGAAGGATTCACAATCACATCTTCATCATAAAAAAAAAAATTGTTTCATGCCACAAAGTTTAAATTTATAGTAATGTGGAGTTCAGCCAATATATCTTCAAGCCTTACACCGTTACGGTGTGTTGCAGTGAGATGGTGGACTTGCCCGAGGAGGACCGGCGCTACCTGCTGGAGCTGGCCAGCTGCTCGTCCTGCGTGCGCTGCTACCAGGCCTCCTGGCGCGGCCGGGACGACGCCGCCGCCGCACGTATGTATACACACATCGCGCAAGACATTTACAGCCAAGTGTCCCGAATTAATTAAAAAAAAATGCTGGAACCGATTCGCTATAATGGAAGGTCTTATGGTCCTGGGAGAAATAGTAGGAATCACGGGAGGAGATTTTCCCACTGGCAGTCACCGCCGTCACGTGGCCGTGGTCGGTGGTCTGTGCACAGTTTTGCTGTTGTATATTTGTTCCCGGATTGGTTACCGGTGGACGATACTGGTATCTATTAATAAGAGTTTGACTATGAGTCCACTTGCATGCGCGAATGACCGCTTTCGCTGGCGACTATGTTCACACATATACACAAAAACTCACACACATGAGCCCACGGACACACGCACGCACACACGCACACCTGCACTCTGCTGAGCGGAATGCGATGTTTGTATGACAGTGGCATTTACACTTGGTGCTAAAGTAATATATTATTGTTATAAATGTGTAATTAATTAAAAAAAATAAAAACTTGCTTTTATAGTTAATAAATTTTAATAAGTGTGTAGTACTGCATCAGTAGTAATTGTGTAGTTAGTGTTCACCGTTGAGGAGTTACTCTCCTCCAGCCGACTCTGAGTGTAGTACCAAGTCACGCATATCATAAAAATGCATTGTCATCCTAGTTAAAGCAATCTCTTAAACTTCATCTTCATAGGATAAGAGGGGCTAGTTTTATCTCGGCTTACAATATTTGACCCGAACAAACCTACTGACTAACAAACATTGCAAGTTACATAAAATATTGTAATAAAACAACGAAAATACAACACGTTGCGTCTATTCTGTCACCCGTTACCTACCGACCGCTATCAGTGTTACTTTTTTTATAGACTACTTTGTGTCAACTGAATACAATGTCCAGTGAGGTTGCACATATTGCAACAGCACACCGGCTGGCACGGTACGTCTAACATTGATGTCGTATCTCACGACATCACTTGTACTTGGTGCAGAACGAAGCATTGTTTCGACGTCAGTTTGTCTGCGACCACGCTGTAACATTTTCTGCGAAATATGAAATGATCGTTGCGATCTCAATATCCGAGTAGTTGGTGCATTGCTGCTGCATGTGCAATGTAGTAGAATGTGTGTGACGTGAGGCTTTCGGAGACAAAGGTTGCTATTAATTATGTGTCCACTTTAAGGTTGAGATTCCACCGCAGATGTGTGAGGTTGGCTTGTTCCTCGTACTCAACTCGATACTTCGCACATCTCTGGCGGAATCTAAGCATAGGAGAGAGTAAGTTATCTGTAAGCACGTCGCATCGGTCGGTTTGTTACTTATTCTGTATGTGTACACGGTGGTTCCAGGCGAGGCGGCGCTGGCGACGTGTCCGGTGTGCGCGCGCACCGCCCGCTCGGCCGCCGCGCTGGCGGCGCACGTGCGCTCGCACGCGCCCGCCGACGTGCGCCGCCAGCGCCGCGCCATCTGCGACCTGCTCGCCAAGGTCAGTCGCTGCATCCGTATCTATTTCCCCCTCAGAAGAAGAAGAAGAATAAACTGAACCTCCTATCGTGGTGCACCTTAACCAAAGACAGATTACTCGTCAGGCGAGGTTTTTCGCTGGCAGCCGAGTCCCAACTGACCGTATTCGGAACTTCTATATACGTAAGCGATCTCGATAACGAACAACAGGTGGTGTGTTTGCCGGGTGCTACCGGTTGGAGGTCGCTGGGTTCTGCACTACCACAGGTCCTCCATATTGAGTAGTTCCACTTATTGCTATTGATTGCTCGTTATTAAAGGACCATGTCTGTTTTAGTTGATGCCGTATCAGTACCGCTGCCGCGTCTGCCAGCTGCAGTTCGGGGCCGTGCGGGATTTGCGGCGCCACCTGGCGACGCACAAAGGTAACTCGACGGCACTGACGAAGCAACTAATACATCCCCGTGCAATTCGCTTAACGAAGCCCGAGACCCGTCCAACACTTATTTAAGTTGCGCCTATGTAGTTTTTATGAATAACGGAAACACTTCACATTGCCCGAGCATTACAAGATTAAGAAGTCATTCTCGCGAGCGGCCAACGTTGTCGCGCGTGACGGAGTGATGGTGCATAGCCAAGTCCAGCTCCTCAGGCAACAAAAAACTTGGCCATGCCGAACGATATTACCCGATCGATACGCTCGGGTCACGTACCACCAGGTTAATCTCGAGGGTACCTAATCATGGCCGTACAATAGATCCTCGCTGAGCCAGCTACCGCTCACCTAAGACCTCACAATTTGCAGACTCTGCTCCACAAACTGTAGGTCATTTTCTGAATTAAAATTATTTTAGAAAGGTGTATAATAATAAGTGCTAATATGTTGAATACATATACTATACACACTGTTGCAGGCGCCAGCGAGTTCTACTGCGAGGTGGGCAACCACACCGTCTCGTAGCTGTCTACTGGAATAAACGCTATTTATAGTTTATCCGACTTTTATTTTATACCTTCTTGCTCGATGTTACGGATTACAAAATATTGTAAAATTTGGACTTCGTTATTTCTACATTTATTCAGACTTTCCCAGAGTTACATGAAGTGTATTGTTAGTTTAATTTAGTAAACCATATTATTATTTACTGCCATTTCGAGACGGCTTGGCGCTTCTCGCTTTAAACTTTGCATTACTTGTTACCATAAAAAGGATTTACGAAAGGATTGAACTCACGGGGCAATAAAATCCATTAAGGAGTCCATACTCCCTTTCTTATACTGCATGAATTCCTCAATTCAGTGTTAGCGAGCGTGTGAGAAAGGGACGGAGGGCTCCCTCGTGGATCGAATTTTGTATCTACATTGTATCAAAGAATGGGAACGTTATGGCAACCGAAGGTAAAACCGATGTCCACTTCCAGATTCTTTTTACAAGGTTTTATTTAACTTGCAATGTTTGTTAGTGTGGACCAATACTAGCCATCTGAATAAAAGGATGACCCGGTACTACTGGGGACGGCCGATGAGGGAAGGTCTTCCACGACACAAAAAGGAAATATATAATTATGCAGCTTGACCTATTCACATGGAAATCTCGTCATCGTGGAAGCTCGCAGTATACGTCGAGTACTTTGTACCCCCGAGCCCAATTTTTTTAGTGGTCCTACGAAGGTCGAAGAATGTTGCC
Source organism: Calpodes ethlius (assembly GCA_018251375.1). Taxonomy (NCBI): domain Eukaryota; kingdom Metazoa; phylum Arthropoda; class Insecta; order Lepidoptera; family Hesperiidae; genus Calpodes; species Calpodes ethlius. Next base: position 14,176 of record DWPA01002032.1, read on the forward strand.
ATCCTCCATCAACACTACATACCGTTAACTATGAAATATATTTTATGAGACGTGGTAGCAAGGTAACCCAGTGATGTTGGCGCTACTCTTGGCGTCATTGATGTCGACGAATAGCGGTGCTCACTCACCATTGGACAGTTTGTCGTCTCGTTTATCGAGCGATTACCCCTCCCTAACAAAATATGTACCCATTTAATATTCAAGAGTTTGTCAATAGGTGGCGTTGAACGGATTTAATAATATAACATGAACATAGAAAGGAGTGTATAAATTGTTGTGTCATGAATGCAGGTGATATGAACATTCCTAGTCAAATATTTATACATTATTATAATTGTCTGTAACGGGGGATACAATGAGAAAAACTATCAAATATTGGGGATACTTATTAAGGCTATAAATCCTACAAAAGCTTCTACTTGTCTGTTTGTTCCCGCTATCCTCGGAGACGACACGTCCTAGCCGACCAACTGGTGTACTGCATGTTTAAGCTTGAAGAAACATTGAGTGATTGTTTCACTTCTCTATTTTCCTAGCGTAGGCGGGCTAGTCACCTACGCGCCTACGGGTGATAATCCGAAACGACGTGAGGCCGCTTACTAGTTAATAAATAAAAAGTAACTGACCTCGACGCTTACGCTGCGTGATTCCGAAATATGAACGATTCTATAGGTAGTCGGCATCACGGCAGGAATTGATTGATGATTGAAGAATGCGAATAGATTGCTCCGGGCAGTCCGCCAGCCCGCCTGCCGTCTGCTGCGCCGGGAGCGTCTGTACCGTGTGGAGCTCGCACCGCGACTGGCCCGTGCGGCCGGGTAACTGTGATTTACACGGAAACACTTCAGCAGTGCACGCTTGGAGGGTTTTTTACATCTACCCACCAAACAGAGAAGGAGCAAACACGTATCAAAGGCAATTTTTTTTTTACAAGGAGTCAAATGAATCCAAAAATATTAACCGAATAGTGTGAAGTAATAAATTAGGAAACAACAATTTAATGTCGAGGTCAACAGAGTCAGCTAGACTTTTTTATTTTTCTATTTTCAGAATTCAATATTTGACGATACTTATGTATTTGTACACGGATGTTCCGTGGCAGTTGCACAGTTCACACTTTTGGAATCTATGTATCTATCAGCCTTTAAAGGTCCACTACTGGACATAGGCCTCTCCTAATTTGCGACACGCAGACCGGTCCTGAACCTTCTGAATCCAGTGAATACCCGCTGTCTTCTTCAGGTTCAATATGGTTGCGGGGCGAGCACGCGGCGACACTACATTTCCGAGACGTGGACTCCATTCAAGGACCTTTTTTCCCCAACGGTTATCGGTCCTTTTTACCATACGGCCACCCTATTGCCACTTCAGCCGGCTTATTCTTTGAGCTACGGCCATTACCCTCGTTCGGCTAAGGATTTCACCATTTCTGATGAGATCATCCATACTTTTGGAATATAAATAACTAACTTCGCTAAGTGTTATAAAGTTCATTAGTAGATATTTTTATTAAAACCATCACCGAATACAGTGGCACCTGGATGTCGAACTCACACTTGACCGGTAGTGTTGCGTGTCGAGCACTGTCACGGTACCTTCCGGTAGCCCAGCGTGGAGTGAATTTCTATCAGCACACCTTGTCGCACGTGGCGCAGGGGCCCGGGGCGCGGGAGCGGCGCGCGGCGGAGGGCGGCGGAGGGCGGCGGCTCCATGGCAACACGTATATAACTAGGCAGTGTGTCATGGGGCTGGTCTGGGAAACTGGCGTAACTAGTAATTAACTAGCGGGGTTCTAATATTTGTGCCATTTGCGGTGGCCGCCGTTTATGCAGTCCAGAGACATTTTGAATGTCTGTCGTTGTCTGTTTGTTGAATGTCTTTCAATATTTGACTTACTGGTTGAAAAAATATCTTGTAATAATCAAATCTTAATAATCATAATTACAACAATTTTAATTAATTTTGCTTCTTGTACGTAAATATTTGATAAATGGGCACAAATGCCATGTGGTGCGAAGTTCGCCTTCGCGCAAGAACTTAGCAACACCAAAAGCATCATCGATCGTTTGCCAGCCAAGAATGAAGCAAAAATGAACTGAATCTCAGCCCCAACGCGAAGGCAAGGTTCTCAGAGAGGCAGATAAATCCAGTAAATATATTTTTGCCTTGATAATATAAACCCTACACACCGTCGGCATTGAGTTCAGTATTCTAGGTCACCCCAATTATATTCCTTCGAACAAATTCAAAAGTATATGAAATGGGTATAATAGCGATACAATCACGTCGCATAATTGTTTCAAGTATATATCAGCGAGGTGAACGTGAGCAACACTTCCACAAGTTAGCCGGAAGACGACTATTTGCATGTCTCAGAAACGGGACGAGTCGCCGCACCGAGACCCACCTGGAAAAACTCCCCGCAGCGGGTGACTAGCTCTGTAGGCCCAAGTTCTCAAGCCTGAAGTGCGATGCATTTAAAACTGCACAAAGGTATCAGTGGCAACTGCAGGATGGATTGCAAGGCATACATT
>DWPA01002033.1:0-16709 GCA_018251375.1 Calpodes ethlius
CACATTATTTGTGTTCAGTATCTCCTGCTATCTAATGCGGAATTTCTGTGTGGTCTGTTATCATTAAAATATTTTACGCATGGTTAATTAATTTATTGCATTAACAGAAAAATAATCTAGGGAATAACATATAAAGAAATAATCAAGGACTTTGTGAAGCTCCTAAGGATTCCTTTTGAATACTTCTAATATGTTAACAATATTAATTCATGTTTTCATTACAACAGTTCACGGTTTGATCAGATCTCGGTTTCCATTATTTTCCAGCGACATACGTCTGGTAAATGATGTATCTCTAGACGTAATAGATTAGAATAACGGATATTTTCAGTGATTTGGTAATATCCTTTTCACGATAATCTTGTCCCTACGGAATTTATGTATATAAAATTTTACGAAACGTAAATATAATTTCAATTAGAGATGAAAGCCTATTGGATGAGAAAACGTATTAATAATACGTTGTAAATACGAAATGTGACTTCATTAATGGTTTCACTACATTCTTTCCTTATAAGCTAGAGCATAGAGCCACCATCCACTATCCAGATCCAGTGCGGATTTGTGGAGGGGTTAGTGGCCAATAAGTGTGTGTGGATGTTTTAATGCCGCCTGAAGGCTTCCGATATGGCTTAACGATTACTGTTGGATCACAACGAGGACCGATAGCTTTGTGTGTCCACCGATGTATGGAGTCGTTCATGATATGCTGCTACTAGAACATAAAATATCTAAATACAATTTTTTTTTTAAGAAATTGTTTTTCTTAATTTCCTGTAAAGGTTTAGGTCAGTGATCCTACCTACCTATTCTATCTACTAATACTTTTGATATACTATTAATGATAGAGAAATCTTATATGTTAAAGACTTTCTATAGTTACAGCCTATTATGTGCTGCACCACTATATTACGAGAAAGAAAAACTCTAGAACTGCGGCGTCTAGGAACTTTTGAAGTCACTGGGAGTTTGCAAATTGCACACTAATTGGCTTCTATGTTTCATATGGCTCAAATACTACAACATAGACTTGTGTAAGCTCATATTGCTTCTATATTACAAGATAATAAACTACTTTAATCTATGAAATTACTATCTAAAGTGAATTAGTAATTTAGATTTTGTCAATATTTTTACGATCTTGATGTTATACATGTATATCTGTTATACTACAAATAAAAAAGAAATTAAATGATGAACAATACTTTTCAGTACTTATTATAATAATAATTATGATTTTGTATGTAGAATTATTTTTGATATTGATATATTTTGTTCACTTTTTACATCTCTAGTTTTCAGTAAACCAGTCTAATAGGCTTCAAAAAATATTGGGATGCCAATTCGTCAAGTACGGTTGACGGTTGGATTAAAAAGCGTGTCAAAAATTCGTGAATAAGTTAAGCCACGTCGAAGGTTGCAGCTGAAGAACTATCGAAAATTGTAATATTCGTATTTTTTTATTTTATGGAATTAGCCGACAATCTAGCAAAACTACCTACTCTAAGATAAATGGTACTTATCATTTGGGACATAGAAAATTGTAGGCATCTAAAAACATGGTCTATTTTCGAAGAAAAATGGTAGTATCAGGCGTATATAATATCTAACCATCGTGCAAGATTTCTGTTGGGGATAAATGGGATGGCTCCCAGTAGCAAGAACCTGTATCCATTGCTGTTGTTCAGAAAGTTGCAAAGCAGGAGTCATTTGATTAGAACTCAATATGGATAGAATCTCTAACACTCTCAAATTTTCCACACTTAAGCAGGATGGTGGCGATAGCTCAATAACCTTAATAACGTGGAGTGCTCCATCTCTGCACGGATCATTATGTTAATATTAATACTATTAGACGAAAAACAAAGCCTATAAACGGTTAAGTGTAGCGTTGTTTGCACTCGTTAACTTACGCTTTAAAATTTTTAAAATCTCAAAGTAAACTTGACATCGTTATAAATATGTTAGGGTGTTTATACATTCTTGGACGTTTATTTAAGGTTACTTATACTACTTGTAACAAGCGTAAATATGTTTTAGTAGGTGGAAACAAGGCAGAAAACATTTCAGCCACGCTATTGCTGAATCAGCTCTGTCGCTTAGAATAGTAAATTTATTTTAAGCGTCACGTTAAACGAAAATCTAAATAACAGTTTTCTATGGTTTACTACTAATATCAATGATTAATGGGGGACTTTATTTAGGGCTCGTAAACCTCTACAGTAAAAGAAACTTAAGGAATCGTACGATAAGTACTCCTTAGCCAAATTAATGGTTGACCTCATAAATCTTGCGAGTGTTTGTAGAAGGTTTGGTATAGCCAAACAGCAGGTGTGTACTACACGTTTAGAAAGTAAAGCCTAAACTAATAGATTAAGAAATAAATTCCTGATGGCTTAATGGGACTGCCCTAATTTATTTAGCACCAAGAGGATCAGGTAGCGCTAATTTAATTGTAAGCAAATTAAGGTCACCTCGACGATATTGGGCCCTTACCCAAGTACACAACTAATGAATTGGATATACGAAATCGCACTTTGTATTGCCTTTCTCGAATAGATGGATAGTGTATTTAAATACAACTTTTTTGTAGAATTTTTTATATTCTTTGTGTTGACAATTCGGAATTGAACATGAAGGTTAATGGAACGGTAATTTTTAATAAATTATTGATATGATTGAGTTTTTTTTGAAAGGTTGGAAATTATCTAAACCTCTGACTTACAATGCTATTCTAAACTTATTCTAGCAGAATGGACAGGCATTACAGTTGCTACACGTATTCATATTTAGTTATTAAGCGGGTGATAATCATTGGAAATACATCGGTCTTTTAGATTTTGAATCAATTTAAAATTGTATAGGTACATCACAATACATAAATATATTTGGTAATAAACAGACTACTAATATTTAATAAACACGACTTTAACATATTTGGATTACTTGTCCGTTACTAATGTCCGCTTTTTTGTGATTTTACGATACGAGTGTGTTTTCTATTCAATTGAATATTTGACAGTTTTCTTTAGGTTTGTCTATACTGTCTAATCAGCATCTTTTTCAGTAATCAAATTCAAAAAACGCTCGCTTGTAGATGGCACATCTTTTGCCTAAATTTAAATAATTATGTAGTGCATAAACTTTTAATTCGTGAAGTCATTTAGTAATCAACACTTTTATTGTAAATACTACAAACCCTTTCATTCTACTTTATTAGCCTACATAAACTTATATCTGCTATCGAATTACTATCTTTAGTTTAAGGTATTTTGAGTAACGCTCAAAATTTCTTTACGTATATTCTCTTGACAAAGTTCTTGTAGAGAGCAAGTTATTTAACTTACTTCCCAAGAATATTCGATAAAAAGGATGAATGCCCGTTTTTTCGTACCAAACGTTTCTGTAACACAATATCATTGAGCGTAACAGTTTGTGACACGTAGTGCCGTGATGACTACGAACGTACGCATGAAGTGAGCACGCAACTTGTCAAACGTGGCGCACGTCCTCGACATATTTTTGACTAATTTAGGTTGTTTGACGTTACGTGGAACACGAAAAATTTTGTCGAAGTTTTCAGTTTGTGGAGACTGAATGTAATATTATCGAAAAAAAAATTCTTGTAACTTACAACCTCGTAATTTTTATGCAAACATTTTTAACGTTCTCAAATTTTTGTTTGAGTTAAAATAATGTGTAGCAATAGAAAATTGATAAAATTAGAAATATCTGTTACAAAAATATGTTTTTATTATATAATTAATCATGACTGTGTATTCAGATACACGGGAGTGTGTCAGCCAAGTTTGAAAAATAAATTAGTATTAGAAAAGAAAGTTAAATTTCGCCACCATTTTCGAATTTTGAATAGCTCGGTTGAAAAATCGGGTGCCTTAAAGCGCAGAAAACCCGGGTTCAAATCTCAGTTCGATTGTTTCTTTTACTTTTTCTCTTCTTTTCGAGTTATTTCTTTTTGTGAGAAAAAAAATATATTTATTTTTTTATTTATATCGATAAGATCTAAATATATTATTTATATTCCATCAGTAAGTAATTTGCATTCTTATAATGGAATATAATTCCAAAAATACATGATGTATTAAAAAAATACAGCGAATAAAGATCGGTCATCCAAGGACTATTATCTAATTGTCGGAACTTTTATTTGTAACAAATTAAGGTTTATGACCTCTATATCATAATAAACGGTACTGTAAATGAATCCAGTTATTTTATCATTTTAGTTTTAAGACCGTTTTCAATCTTTTTTTTCACTTTAGAACTTATATTATATATTTAATTTTATGTCAATTCATTGAAAAGACTGAAGAAAAAAGCTGTAGGAAAAGTCAGTCTGTTTTTTTTCACATATACGAGTATGTTTCGTGAGCACTACTGATTTTAATATTGTACTGTTCGACCTTGTAAGCCTCTCAGACATATTTTACAGTTCCTTTTTATTATATAATAAAATGAAGATATCTTCATTCTTCTTTATTGTCTCTTTCTTTATCCTTACATAAGTACTTGAGAAGAATTTACCTTCAGTCTCTTTAAGTTAAACGAACAGATTGCTAGCAAAAGTTTCCAGTCGCCCCCATATTATAATTTGAATTTTGAACAGTTTTAGAACTCTGTTTTATATACTTAAGATTAGCGCCTGTTTCTAACTTTTCATCCATTTCATTTAGCTAGCTTAGCTGAAAAGTTACAAAGTTTACGGTGACTTTTAAATATATTAATGAGGTTTTAATGATCAGAACTCCTTGGAATCATAATGTTGGTATATTTTCATATTAAGTATATTTTGAATTTAAGCTGCTGTTTTTAAATACTATCATCAATTCCATTTATGTTTGAGGCATTAAGCTTTGAAAAACATTGTTTCAGTGGATTTAAAATAGGGGAAATGTAAAATTATGATACATTCTTGATGTTTGGTATTTTTTTAAATATCTCTTCAATATTGTAAAGTATTAATTTATATCTGTTTATATTTATATTTATTTTTAGAAAAAAAATGTTTTGTCCCTATTAACCCCAAAATCATTTATGTGTTGGCGTTAATTGTAACGTAGAAGTATGAAATTGATATTTTTCCTTAAGACTCATAGAAACGGGTGTGACACATAGCCATACACGCAGACAGATAAATCGAGTTTTAATATAAATTAAATGTTGAAAATAAACTGAGGCATAGCTATATCATATAAATATAATGTTATGCCATTCAAATGGCCTTTGCATGAAATTTTTATTTGAGTTAAAATTGGTTGCACTACGACCGCTTACGGAAGTCGCAAAATTTCCATAAAAAAGAGGAATATTAAAATTCACGTGTCAAGCGGTAGTCGCACGAACTGACAAAAGGCTACAAAGTAGTCGTAGGGTGAGACTTCTTTCTGCAACGAGAATTCTACTACTCTCTAAAGAATCACGAACAATGCAAAGAAAAGATGTCAACCGTTAAAAAAATTTGAATTAAACTTTAATAGCTGTAGAGCAATTTTGATAATGAGAATTCAAACTATTTTATATCAATTTTGTAATAAATGTTAAGTGATAGTTTAAACTGATCTGCTGAACGAGGCTCGAGTTTGAAACCGGTATTTTCCGATAGAGTTATGTGCGGATATGATGTTAATTATCATTTACTTCATGAAGAAATCAACGTGAGGAAATGTTCACGGATGACTGAAGTCTTTCAAGCCACACTTGACCGCAGCGGACTAAAGCCTAAGACCGTAACATTGTGAGAGAAAAACTGAATCCAGCTGTGGGATATTTATGGGTTGTAATAGTGATAATGTGGAGTATAATTCGCATTATTTTATTACTTTAACGAATAAAACTTCGTTGTCATTGTTCATCATAATACTTATCGTATCACTATGGCTCTGCGATAGCCACCCGCATACAAGCAACTCATTATTATTACTGTCATTTGGTTGATTTCTCATTTTTAAACATTTTTTACCAGGACAACGTCTCTTATCTGTGTATATTTTTTCATACCTACACAAGCCATTAGAATTATAAATAACTATGTATATGTATAAATGATTTCGTTGCTATATACAGTAGTTTTAATTTTAAAATATTATTTGATTTCACAAATAGAAATTCCGATTTTATTTATTAGCAAAGCGACTGCTTTGCCCTAGTTTATTGTTGAACTGTCATGCGCCATTCATTGTGACAGTGACCCGTTATATTGTGAATGCGCGCGGATTTTTATCCGCGAATGCGCTACAATGTCAGGTTAAGCAAATAAGATCTCGACAAACTCAATGAGGTCATTTATTATTAGAGTACAGCCTCTGTGTATGTACAGCGACAGTTCTGTTCATTATTTATTATAAAATTATGTTTTAGTATTTTTTTTAATTTAGTTTTATTTACATATAACTGTACCCTGAACGTGTTGCTAAGCTAACAACTAAAATAAATTTGAAGGAAATTACATACATTTCACTGAATTTTAATATTTTCAATTGATTTTGAGTCATTTAGAAAAAAATGTGACAGTGGTGCCATCTGGCCGAAAATGGTCGTACTAACTCAGAAATTTTCTTGGGCTCATGCTCCTTTTGCTAAAGATCGTCACATGATCAAGTGAATAGTTTACGATTCTATAAAGGACAAACAGACAAACACAATTTTATATATCTACATTGGCGGCTTACACCAATTGTGCAAAAGTGCACGTGTGTTAAAACTTAGTATTCTACTGGTAAAAGACGTACGACATATATACATATTACTTTCTAATCTACACGACACATTTTTTAACAATTCGTTATTATAAGATATATAACAATAATATATACAAGTGTTTTTGTAATATATTGAAAACATATTTTCTAGATATATCAAATAGTACTTAACGACGATAAATTATATATCTTCCCTCAATCTGCAACGAACATCTGAAGACATCATAAATAAAGTAGTAGAATGAACTAAAAAGTATCTAGACGGAAGACACCGCTAAGATTTATGTCAACCTAATGTCGACAAAGAAGCGTCGAACGTACGGCTCAATTAAGGGGTATTCTTTCTGGAGTCGAAAGGTTTCAAATCAGGGGTTGAATCATAGAGAGCAGAAATCATTAGAAACTTCATCAAATCTCAAAATCAAATATTTGTAGAAAGTGTAACTGTACCCGGAAACTATTTAACATATTACAGGAGCAAAAACCATAGTTATAAATAGTCAAAGTTAATAGAAAAAATTACTCATCAATATAAATTTACTCATACTGTATAACCATACTAGGTTTATAGACCTGGAGTAGTATCAGAGAACTCGACTACCAAACTTTGATAGAGCTGTCCTGTCTGACCGAACCATTAATTTCAATGTACCAGACATTACACTGATTAAGAAATCCTAAAACTACCTATTTCATGGATATTGTAGTTTAAATATGCATAATCTACACGAAACAAAGCAGAACAATTAACAAAAGATGAAATTGAATTTGGCAAATAAAAGCTTACAATTATTTTAATATTGATATTTACTGTACGAGTATGTGCCTTGCTCCAATAATTACAGTTATCTCTTAAGACATTGAACCTAACAGCTCACATCTGTTATGTGTACTCATTTTATAAATGCGAAAGTGTGTTTGTTTATCCTTCTTTCACGGCGCAATGGAGCGTCGCTATGGTATTATTTTTGGTTTGGAGATAGTTGGGAAGACGACGAGTACTACAGGCTTTTTAGCTCAAAAGGTCCATTAAGATGCATATTTCAGCCAAATTTAAGGAATTGTTTAATAACAGTGCGTTGCCTGGGAACCATTGGTAGTAAGAATTATCAATTTTTTAATGCTGTTCTCTTCACACACGCAGGTGGAGCCGCGGGCAATATCTAGTACTTTTAATAAATGAGAAAATTCCTTCAAACTGAATACGTAACAAGAAACACACAGCCGCTAACCATCACACAACATAGTTTACAACCACGCATAGCACGAAATCCACTATATACAAGAAAGTACGTAAATTATTTCACGGAACTTGAGTTAACACTTAGCGTGGAAAACTGGTGAGAATAAAACTGAGAAAAAGAAAAATAAATCCAAAAATATTAATAAAACAATCTTTATATGAATCCATATCACCAAGTAAAGGGTCAGATTCTATCGTCTTTTACGATGCTCCGATCTGCCATTATTAGATTGGGGTCAATATTCTAAGCCGCTGCAATACGGCCAAAAATAAAACAGTAAACAATGGGCAATAAGTATAATTCGCTTCTTAATCCGACGGTGGTCGATGCCGCAAAAATTAAAAAACATTTGTCTTTCAAATGACCTACTTTCCTTTCTATCTGACCTATTTAATCACCCTGAACCCTTTCTTTTTATGTCGCAGAACAAAAGTCACTAACAAATCAGTTTTAAAGTGAAAAGGGTAATTTTTAAAGACTGAAAAACGGCAGATGGACTAAGGTCACCACAAACGAGAGATAACAAGCGTAACGGCCATATATAAGAGATGGAACGAGGATATTTTAAACGTCGCCAGAGAACTAGTTCGAATCGGTTGGACAAAGAGAACAATGGTATAAAATGAAGAAGGCTTCACCGCATTTTACGATCTTGCACTAACGTTATTAAAACTTATCAGCACTATATGAATGAATTGTAATCCTAACCTAATATGTTAATTGTTATTTAATACACTCGTCTTTACATTGTATGTAATATAAATTAATATGTATGTATTTTATAACGTAATCCTACACGGTAGGAAGACGGTAGCTAACACGGGTTGTTTTTGATAAACTTCTAGGTAAGTTTATTAATAGGAGAGAATCTCTACTTTATAACTTTATCTGTACCGTGTACTTGTAATAAAATGTTTTTCATATAATAAAAGTTATATAGGAATTAAATGGAACGGAGAGTAAATTCCAATGATGTGAATGACTTCAAGTAAGAAGACGTGTGAATGATGAAAAGGTAGGCTTAATATATTGTATCTTGCGAGATCTATTCCTGTAACCATTATACATTTTATTATTGATCGATATTTATATTCGTAAGCCAACAATAACTATGTTTGTCGTTATAAATACCGAATCGTCAACATTGAATCAATGTGGAAAAGAGTCATAACGTTAAAAATACAGCATTATTACCATTCGTTCATTTATTTTTGTTTAAATTTGGAACGTTGTCGATTTTGCTTTTTAATTAATGCATTGTATTATTGCGTGTAAAGAACTTTATTCTGTTTTTATTTATGCAACTATAATGTAGCTTATATGATAGTGATGCCGGCTGCTGAACTTGGCGGCTTCAAATTGCAATTAGAACGTTGTAGTTCATTATTTGAATAGGACAGGGTTTTTAAATATGACTTGAACTTTAAGTACTTAATATAAGATTTAAACAGTAGTCTGCTTTTGAAATGTAGGATACCGGATTTGATTCTCAGACAGGGGAGATAAAATTGATAAAAAATATTGGATCGATTTCTGTTTCTTGGTGTTAGTGATTTCTTACTTCGGTGATTAATTTCTAACTTAGAAGGAGAGGACGGTATAGAAGGAATAAGAAGAGAAGGATAGAAGTGTTTTTGTCAGTAGTCCGGTAGTGTGTAACCAAAAACATTATAATTCAGTCAATAAATAAGTAATTTATTTATTTATTAACTAGTAACCATTACTTTCTTTGCTAAGGGACCTCTTTTTCTGTATATAAGTAAATAGTTCTAACGGTAAAAATGGTTGTCACGCAGTTTTAAGAAATAAAAAGAAAATATTATGAATGATCGAATTTTAAGGATTTAATGTTATCTCTACATTTAAAATTCAAAAAAATATTAAAATTTCAAATTCAGACATGTTATAGTCACTACTAAACAAGTATTTTATTAGGAGAAAGTACTAAAACTATAAAGAAAGATAAGCACTCACTAAAGATTGAAATGACTAGTGCAAACTTCCAAAAATTTACAAAAGCCGGTCTGTAATAACGTGATATCTTTAAGCTACAAAGGTTGCGGTACAATTGTTGGTATTACAAGAGCTTGACGATTCTCGGAGGTCTTGCATTATTACGAGACACGAAAGCGCGGTTTTCGGGACATTCCAAGTTTGCAGTACGTGTTGGTATTTAAACAGAAGTACTATCAGAATTCGAAACACTTTTCAAGTTAATTGCATTTACAACTCAAAATTACCAGGTATAATATAATGAAGAATATTAGTTGGTAGAAATAAAGGTTGTATCTCGATTTGATAACTTGCTGATCTCAAGTGTACCTTATTCAGAGTGCCCTGAGCCAGGTCTAGTGGCGTTAATTAGAGGAGGTCTCTCCTGTTTGAATACCTGAAGGCATCTCTAATTTCCGAAGGTAAGTAACCTTATCAGGTTTGTAAAGTTATTAGTTTCTGTAGAACAAAATATGATAAAAAAAACTGCGTGACAGAGAGATTTCCATTATGTTCGGCGACATGTCTTTTTAACTTTAGTATTAACAGGAAACAGACAACGTATTGTATTGAGGATTAGCGGTACGAAAAGTACAAATAAATAAACAAATATTGAAAAAAAATGGTTGTTATGCAACTTATTTCATTATTAATAACTGTTTGGTTAAAATGGCGAAAATTACCGTAGCAATGGCTGCTATTTTGTGGTCTGCGATGGTGAAGAGACGAGAAGTGTAGTCGGAAGCATCGTTCATTTGTTTGGAAGATGACGGAAATATTTGAAATTGAAGCAAGAGTACATATCAATTGGGAACGGGCATTCTATTCGAAGTCTTGAAGATGAAATATTGTTTAGCACAGATTGCAACATTGTATCATAATTAATATACGTATAGTTATTTGGTTGGTTTATTAGTACAAAGTTATGGTATTATTACACGTATAGAAGATAATATTTCAATTGCTGTTCTGAAGTCACTTAGCATTCGCAGTTTAATAGGCAGCATTTATCGGTATAAAGCTGATTTAAAAGCAATTGCCTGATGGACACAGAATATCAGAAGCCGTGCTTTACTATATTCCGAATGCCACCTTATCCCGTCGAGCTAGTGATCCCGGTATTTTTGCAGCTGCATCATCTATTACTTATAAAGTCAGCTATACATTAAGTTGGAATAGGAGTAACAATAACGGGATTAATGTTCCGTGTTCACCAATTTGTCTCATAAATGCGTATAAATGACACTTCGCGAATATGCAGCACCTCTATGGAATGTATGATCCATAAAACACTGAATTTATTCAGTGACATGTTTATCGGTAGTCAATATATTTAGAATAGCCGTTAGAGCCAATTCCAGCTTCACCCGGGTACTCACGATAAGCTCATAAAAAATCACAGTCATGGGAAATACAGTAATGTGTAAAATCTAAACTTTGCAGAATAAGACTATATATTACTTGAAAATATAGGCTTAAACAAACACACCAACTTATCTAAGAAAAATTGCAAGTTAAAAGTAAAGTAAAAATGTCTCCAAATTATAATTTCATTCACAAGTTATTTCAGTTATTTTGCTTAATAAACTCTTTACCAGTAACTTGCCGAGTTCCGGTTATTCGTATCACTGAAACCGCCTGACGTGTGACCTAATTAATCGAACGTGAATCTACTTCGTTCACATCTTTATGAGGATGGGATGCTATTAATACACGTCTATTAACACGATTTCCTAGTAAGTATTACTCAATAAGTATTTGTGTAATTGTGTGGCTATATTATGTGTAATGCAATTGGAATCATACTCCGACTCCCTCTACACCACTAAACTATTTACTGGTGTTAATACTACGGTTTCGTTGGTAATTACTAGTCTCAGGGACACTCCCAAGTGTATTGTATGTAAGAACATTACAGTAATTCATGTCCCGGTAATATTGAGAAATAGTGCTGTGATTGGATTGGTGTATTTTATTATTTATCGAACATGTTATTGAACTAAAACGAGTTCGAGATAGACTGGGTTATGCTAATAAAACATATTTAATTTTATAGGATGTGTATATATACATTCTCAAACTGCTTCTCGTGTATGTATAGGCAGTCCGATGGATAGATGTCAGAGATAGCATTGAGAATTAATATCGTCATTTGTACCACTTGTATCCATCATCACAACCCATAACTGTCCCACTGTTAGGCTCGGCACTAGGCAACTGATTTGCGTGTATTTTACGTCACGCGAAGCGGGCGGACAACGGCTAGTGTATAATTATATAAAGTTGCATACCTGTTGAGCTTCAAGAAAATGCAGGGAGAAGATTTATGAAAGGAGAAGTGGTTCTCCTGGATGCACGGCTCCAGCCCCTGGATGTCCACATCGCACACCTTGCCGGGCGGCGGCAGGTTCTTGAAGTTACAGTTGAATATGTTCTGACCAGCGCCTGCAGTCTGTCCTTTCTTCTTGTAATCTGAGAGCATGTAAATTAAATAAAAGATATAGATAAAAAATTATAACAATTTAAACTAAACTGTCCGATAGCTATTTTTTGGACATTTATATAACAGCATTCATATACAAGTTGTTAATAGAGCAGAAAGTCCACATGAATGAGTCGACGTCACTCGTACACGTCCGCCATGTTAGAACCATGCAAATGTAAGCCAGCATAACGAACGACATACCATAGGTATATGAGAAATTTTACTGACTTGGGTCTTTGCTATATATTTCGATGTTATCGCACTTAGTTATCGGTAGGTTAGGTCACATAATGAATACGCAACAACGATAATTATTCGCAATTATTTATGAATTAAACCTGAATAATATATTTATACCGATTCTAATCAACCGCGGTAACATTCACATTTTTAGCATTTATTTTTGCATTCGTAACACTCCACAAATGTACATGTTGCTATGAATTGCTAAGAAAAAGTCAAAGCTCAGGAGGTTCCCTGCCTTCTAATTCGCGGGAAAAATATTTTTGTTTTAAATAAATGTTAATTTTCGGGCCGTTTTGTCCATTCTGTTTCGTTTTGTCCAATGCAGGGGGTTAGAGTATCACCGCTTGTTACTACATGCATATGAATATACATACAGCACATACATCAAAATAACATTTTTTACAATTTTTGTCTGTCTGTTGTTCTGGTTAATCTCTCAAAATTAAATGGCTGAACCGATTTTGACGGGACTTTTATTGGCAGGTAGCTGATATAATAAGGTACTCCTTATTATGCCACTAAAACAAAATAAAGTAAAACACAGACGAAGTCGCGGGCACAGCTTATAAATGAATAAAGTTTTAAAGATTTTTAAAGTAAATAAAAAATAATAATTCTAAATTGAAAAAGGCAAGAAGGTGAATGAAAAAAGTAACATTCATTGTTATCGCAACCAACCATGCCATTGAATATATCAACTATAATAGTGTTTAGAGTTGCCAGAAACCCCAGATGCTGTGAATTTGGCACTCGGCTACGTTCGGAGCAATAAAATTTATTACGTGGGGTTGCCAGATGTGAATAAAGGTTCATTGACACTTGGCACTCTCGGCACTACAATAATTGTTGTTTTAATTCCAACATTGAAGAACATGGACATCTCATGACTCTAGAATTCTTCTCTCTCAAAAAAATAAAAAAAAAACATTCGAATTTTAAACACAACTATACACATTGACTTTTATCATTCAAACGTAATGATGCATTCGTTCTTCATTCACTCAATTCACTATTGCACTCGTCGGACCGAATCGACATAATTGTTATTGCAAATGCAGAAAATTTATGGCCTATGAATAATATCAGTAACGAGAATAATAAAGCCGTCTATAAATAAACCAATATCGTCGAGATAACTGTTTCCTGTAGGGCACTGATAGTCGGAATGTTATTGATTGCTTTAGCTCGTTGCAAGGGTCGTTAGCTGCAGGCTACTCTAAAAAGCTTATCGTGTCACGTTCTCTTATTTCATTTTATGTCCCTTTCTCGCCTTTCTTTGTTATATGCTCCCTAACTCGCTTTTAATACATTATGCGTTGTTAGAATCGACTGTGATATTTAAATCATGTTCGGGAGAGAGAATCTGCTAATTGTGATCTTACCTTATCACTATTTTTACAATTAATTTTGATTTATCTATGGTACTTATAAAAAAAAAAAAAAATTCTATTCGACTATTTAAGTAAGCAATTTAATTGACATTGATGCCAATTAATTAATATTATTAGCAAACTAAATATAATTCAAATGTATTTGTGTTGGAAATAATAACATACCAACCAGTATTCGGGAATAACAAAATATTCGTAACCGACTTTACTTAGCGCCTATACTTAGTTTTATAATAAAATCGCCGGATATATATCATCAATAGGTTATATCAATAGGTTTAAATAGCAAATAAAATAAACTGCACAGAAATAATTGATTGAACTGTAAATGATGTAATAAACTGTAAAGTTCACAATGCAATTTTACTCTGTACCGCCTAGACCCACATACCAAACACATCTTTCGACACGGCCGGTATACTTTCATCATGTTGTTTGTTAATGCATAGATTAATGTATAAAGTATAGGTATTGAACCTATTTATAATAAAGTTAATACTCTGTGTTAATATAATTGCAATTTGCAATATTTCTCGCTGAATAAACTAATCTATGAATTACTTTTATGAAATTCTAAAATTAAAACTAAAAAATGGCGCGAAATTCTAATCTGTGTCATAGACAATTCGATTTAGTTTAAAAAATTTTGACAGCACATGCTTATTCCGTACGGTCAATAGTTCAAAATATAATTCCGTTATACGTGCAAGTCGGGGAATTAGTTATGGTTGTTAGATAACTATTTTCCGGACGATTATGCTTTTGGATTATGTCTATGATCAGTCACTATTAAATTGGTGCAGAACTAATCAAATTATAACGGTGTGAAATAGCTTTCACGGTCACGACATTTAATTATAACCTTTTATTACCGTTGATTGTACGTAGTGAATACTCCATATTATAACTTATTATAGATTATTTTCTTTATAAAAACGGAGTTAAAAATCAATTATAAACATTAGATAGTAACGTCCCTTTAATGTATTGATTATTCATATACACGACAAAATTATCTCTCGCGAGATATAACGAAAGATTAATTTTAATTAGAGTTAAATATTTAAAGTTCTTGTAGCAAGTGTCAGTTAAAACGTCAAGTATTAATGAGTCCCGACGTTTCGGTACAAGTAGGCACATAATTATGTAATGTTTCGTAAATCAAATATAATTTTAACTCGTTATCGAGTTAATTAAATTTGATGTAACAATATGTAAGGTTCCCACGTGCTATCGTAGCTCACTTATGATTTCTGTAGTTGTAAAGCAAATCAAATGAATTCATCGTCTGTTGATTTATCGATTAGGTCGCCTACACGCGTGCGATTGTGCAACTGACGCCTACTTTTGAAACGGGTTAGCTAGCATGATTTGGCTATGTTGATAAACAATTATTTCCATTCTAATGAGATTTTTAAAGGTTATTGTGAAGTGCAGAAAATAAACAGCGTGTCACAGGCAAATAAAGTCAGTGGGTATGTTAAGATCTCTATAAGAATAAGTTAATCTTAAAAACAATATCAATGTTGATTACAGGCCTACATAAATGCGAGGTAAATTTAGATTTTGATACATCGATATCAAAGCCTATTTTTAAAATAAAAAAAATACAGATTTGATCTCGTTACAGTTATACTGTTATCATCGTATTATTATACATTTAGGTATTTTAAGTATATTTAATTTTGTATATAAATTGTAACAAAGCGCGTACTTAATATATTGCGTGAATATTACTACAAATGAAACACATGATTGTAAAGATATATCAATTCCACAGTAATAAAGTCTGAATTGGTACTGAGGAAAGAAAATTTTGCCGACTTTATACTATTGTATGTAAAATAAAATTTCATAAATTATTTTTTCTAATTTTTGGAATAAATTAAATTAAATAGCGCTCTGTAATGTCTCATAACAAACGCTAACATGTAAATAGCCTATGTTATAGTTTGTTAATATTGGGCGCGTCTTATCACGAGCAGCTGCATTACCATGTGCCTCCGAGACTTCAAGTGTAAATTTGATTTAAGTGTACACTCTAATCAATACCTACGAGGTCATCACACTCTTTCAACTCAAACGATACCACAGGTTAGTAATATTGTAACTTATCTGTGACTGCTGGGCTTGAGATGTTGTAGCCACACTACCAAGGGCGATTGACAGACTTCACACACTTTTTAAAACATTATAGACTCTCTAAGGTGTACATATATGTGAATTCACGATATTTTCTATACAGTATGTAAATATATAGAAAAAAATAATTGAAATACGTATAAATTTCGAATTCTAAATTCAAATTCACGAATCGATTAACCGCAACCCCAAATGATTAATTGGCGCGAAAATCTATGATAATTGAATTAAAAATGGCCGGCTCGGTTAGCAAAATATTTAATGAATTTAGCTGTTTTGGATTATCAAAATCTTTTTTTTATTATTTATATTTCAAATTATTTTAGGTTAAGAAAAACTTTTGGTTCACAGTGTAATAACAAATATAAATTTTAATCTTTTAGACCTATATAATCTGTGCTGGCATTCGTTCGTTACAACCCATAATTGTCCCACTGCTGGGCTCGGGTCTCCTCTCACGAGGTGAGGGGTATAGGCCATAGTCCACCAC
>DWPA01002034.1:0-16705 GCA_018251375.1 Calpodes ethlius
TTGACAAAAAAGTAGACAATTCTGCTAATGGCAAATGGTTGTCACCCATTGTTCTCATCATTACTGTTGATGATTGATATTCGTTAATATGTTCCTGAGCAAAAATGAAGTATGTATCCGCATTGGTAGTCTATAGCCTAGTTGCTCCTGACCCCATCTACAAAACAAGAGGTCTCGGTTTAAATTCCCGGTCAGAACAGAAATTTATATGACAGACAGGGTGTTAATGATATTTTATTTGTGTTGTTAATTTCTGATGCATGGATATGAATGTATAAATTTTTAAAATTTATTGGTACTAACTTCAGCCAAATTAAATAAAGTGTTTAACAACAAAGTGTTGGCTGGCAATCAGATGTTCTGTTTTCACACACTGGCCGAGCTATGGGTAACATGTACGATATAATTTAAATACATATTTTTTTTATCTATTGTCGCGCCGTGCCAGTATAATCGCCTGGTTTGCCGTAACGATAAACAGAATGTTGCTCTGATGCCATTATGAGCCTTCCACGTCACGCCTTTCATTTCCAGATCACAGTATCAGACTACTCAGACGAGCGCATCGCGGAGGTGAGCGCCACTCTGTCCAGGCTGCACCAGTTCGTGGGCCACATGGACCAGTTACGGATCTCTGACAGGGAGAACGCACATTTGAGGGCCCTCTGCCTGTTTTGTCCTGGTTAGTAATCGTCTCAATTCTAATCTTCAGTCTCCTCTCACAATGTGATCTACAGTCAATAGTTTCATAATTATTTTTCAACATGTGCTTATAAGTTTCTTTCGCCTTTTCTACTCCTCCAATATTAAAGCACCTGTCCTAAATGATGATAGAATCAATAAATAACGTGCATCAAGTGTGTCAATGTAATTTTGTTATTTAATTTACCATGCTGGTCAACAGTGAGTTTCTCATCCTATGTGAAGATGCATTATACTCATTTGAATCACGCTATAATATAAATGTAATATTTGTTTGTATGTTACGTTTTAAGTTATAAAAGAACAAGGCAGAAAGTTTTCTTTTTGTTGAGAATTTCTTGTAAGAGCTACAGCATACGTGCGACGCAGTGGCAGTCCGCTAATAAGTAATTTCACTTTACTCAGATGGAGCTCCCGACATCCTAACCCGTAAGCTCCAAGACTACCAGATGAAAGTGCTCCGGTCTCTGCGGACCATCTGTCAACCCGATGACGAGCGAGTGGCCACCCTCCTGCTGCAGCTGCCAGTGTTACGCTCCTTCACTGCCACATTTATTGAGGATGTGTTCTTCGTTGGGTTCGTTGGGGATGTTAGTATTGATGAGGTGGTTCCGTACTTGCTGAATGCTGAACGCTAAGATAGATTACTTTATATTAATAGTTTTTGATATGTTATAGTAAAACATCTTCTGCACAAATTATATATAAATTAATGAATATTTTTAATTAATTTTTCTGCAGTCTTCCACTGTCTTTAAGTAAATGTTTGAAGGGAGAAAATTGGTTTTTTGAGATTTTGGCAGCTGTCTTTATGCCGTCCTGATGTTTCTATTTCAATAGAATATATTTCCTAATTAAAATTGTTAGGTTTTAAGCTTTAGTATATTGGATAAATATATTTTTAGATAATTATATTGTAATTGCCTTAATGAAATAAATAAGAGATACTAAAACTTGTTTTTTACTACAACCATTACCTGCTGCTAATATTATGAAGAAAATACAGATAATGCACCAACAATGGTATAAATCACATCAATGGCTATACCACTCCAAGAATAAATTATAATCGCCTGCTTCTTACTAGCTCTTCGAAGCTACAACCAATACACGCTCTTAATCATTTCATTGTTCATATTTACCTCTCAAATGATTAATAGAAGAGTAATAAATATCTTATTCATCTGAGATTTACATACCTAAATAGGTAAATATAAAATTAGCTAAAATAGCACAAACAACTTTCATTCTATTAATATAAAATCCACATGAAATCACTTGATGTGATAACATTTTCAATACCATACGAAGTGCCCTTGATACGTACCATTCCTTTTTAGGCTGCGACTGCTTATGAAAAACAAAAGAATAATATGAAACCTTTATCTAAAATTTATTTACAAAGGTATATATTTAATATAAAATAACCGCCAAAACTAATAAAACTCATTACTTTTATAATATAAATCCACTTAAAAATTAATTAAATTTAGTTATCATTCTCTTGATTTAATCACACATTATAACAATTGAAGTACCTACTTCTTAATATGTAGTATCACTTCCTAGTCAGACTTATTCTACAAGTGGCTTATGATATTGTTATATTTCTTCTTACCAATGTTCCAGGGCGTAGTCACATACATTTAATCGTTTAGGTATCACTTATAAGGTATAAATGATGGACGCCATCCTACCACTATTGCGGAATGATTCTTTCGTCATGGAATACGTGGCACATTATTATCCCTGGACTTGCGTTAACGTTAATGTCAAAATCATGGGCCGAATGCGAGTTAAATAACGAGATAAAATTGAAGCGATAAATGCTCGTCTATTCATGGCGTTTTATACAATTTTTACGAACGTACGCTAATTCACGTTAATTAATACGTTAAACTGTTGGACACATCTGCATGATATCATGATATGACCTTAAAGGTATTTCGACACCCTTTTGACATAAAAACGACACATTATTATTATTATTTATTAAAAAAATACTTGTAACTATACACTGTTTTAAATAACATGGAAAAATAGTCACATTATACAAAGTACATTGTTGCATTAATTACAAAATAAAGCAGTAAATGCAGAAAAGAGCAAAAAATTATGTATTACATATCACAAAACTAAGGCACTTTTAAAATACATGTTACAGACAAGTCCTGATTATATTATCAAAAATTATGATATTGATAAAGCTTCGGAACATGACTCAATGAGAAACCAAAGATATTGTATACAAGTGGACTGGACATATGAGTCAATGTTTAGTAAGAAAAGTCTTACTCTCTTCATCCCTTCCTAATCCTAGGTAGCAATACTAAATTGTACACTGGCCAATGAGTTGGAAAGGGACGGAGACCTCCCTTGTGAGCTTTATATTAAGAAACATTTGATTTTGATTTTTTTTGTGCACATTACAATTGCATACTTTAATATCCTTAATAGAAACAAATTTACGATCTTCATATTTATTTACGCGCGAAAGGATTCCCCATGTAATGATGTTCCCTGAATATCTATCATATAATCTCATATTTCACATAGAATTTACAAATTCTTGTGAAAAAGGGAAATGTATAAATAAAAATGACTACCTATACCAAACCCAATCATGTATTGACATATTATTTAGTGGTTATCAGATAAAACTACAATTGATCAACTTGTTTGGTCAAATTACTTCATCTAATTGTATAGACAAAAGTTTTGACCTTACAGCTTTGACTGTAACATATATTTTATTTTCAAGATATCTGTTATTATATAACTATGTATGTATGTTTATAACAAGACTACAATATTTCCAAGTAAATTAGATACAATATGTTACAAATATTGATAAGTTATCAGCCTTCAGAGTTGAAGTGCCAAAACAACAAATTTCCACTTATAAAAAGCATGTGATTATTCAAATGTAGATTTGTTTCGTGTAAATATTTTCAAAGGAAAAACACTTACGATCATATCACATATGCTTACATAATTCCTTAATTATAATTTTACTTATGGACAGCTGATTCAGCTACATTTTGAATGTATCCAAGAGTACTTCCCGAATTAGGATTTTAGTATTTAAATTTATTCCAAATGTATCACATAAAACTTAAAAACAAAAGGTGCTTTAACCCTCACATCCTCTTTATATATTAGAAGTGCTTCTTAAAAACATATGCAGCGCCATCTAATACTGCTCTTTGGGTTTCTCACCAGCCCAGTCGACAATCTTCTTGTCATACCATACATACTGTCCCTTAACCGAGTCAGGAGCATCCAGGGCTAGAAATAGTGGAGCGATAGCACCCTGATCTATGGTTAATGGACCCTTGTGTGATGTCATGTCCGTATCCACATAGCCTGGATGTACAGCATTTACTTTTATATCTGGAAATAACAAATTACACATTATACAATATTTAAGTGGAAGTCCCTACAATTATTATTTATTTAAAGTGCAAGTATCTAAAATTATTGCTCAAATTTCAAATTGTACCTCACCAAAATCCCATGTTTTGTTTTTTGTGTTATTTTAGTATACAATCTTGACTTCACTAGTTTTTTTTATATAATTATTAATAGTAAACATACATAATTATTGTGTCTGCATTGCTTTTTAATAAGGCAATGGTTTAAAACTAAAGAATTTTACAATGTTAATGTGCAAATGGAATAAAGTCACCTTTTTTAAGGAATTTGAGAGGAGTGCCACATATAGAGCCAAGCCTCAGTATAATATTATCAGGTCATGCATATGTGGGATAGTAGTCAATCACTGACTTATATTATGTAAAAAAATAATCATAAAAATGAATTATCTTAAGAACTTAAGCAATATGTAAAATATCAACTCTTGTAGACAAGAGGAAGTAGTTCTTATTAAGCCGGCAAAATTTGATTGCATATGCAATAAAAATTAAATAAAAACTGAAAAAACAGACTGTACAAACCTTTGTCATTGAGCATCCTCTGCTGAATAATTGATAAAGCAGTTACTCCGACCTTGGAAACCACGTATGAGGAGTTCCCCCATTCTGCAGCATGGGTTCCTTGCTTAGCAGCATCCACATATTGTTGCATCAAACCCGAAAGCTCAGGTACGGTCAAATTGGGGTCCTTAAGTTTCTGACGGAGGCTCTCACTTGGTATCAAACTCAAATGACCGCAGGAGCTCGAAATGTTGACCACTCTAGCGCCATTTCTCAATACAGGGAATAAGCCATCACATACGGATACCAGGGAGAAATAATTGACAAACAAAGTTTGCTCTGCCTGCACCCCGGCTGGTTCAGTAGCGTTATTTTTAAACGCGATCGCTGCATTATTGACCAAAACATCGATACCACCATACTTTTGCTTCAAATAATCGCGGAAAGTTTCAATGCTTTTCTTATCTGTGACATCCAACTGGTGATAACTGGGCTTCAAATTTTCCTTCTCGAGATCAGCTACGGCTTTTTTCCCGCGTTCTACATCTCTAGATGTAAGATATACTACGCCATCGAATCGTTTGCACAACCCGCGTACTATGGCAAAACCTATCCCCTTGTTACCACCGGTTACAACGGCAACTTTAGAACTCATATTGTATAATTTAATACAATCAACAAATTTGTTATCAGTGGAAAGTTTTACGAGCTCTACAATTACGGTACGGTCGCAGTTTAAATAAATTTGTAAACTTGTCAAGTCGGAATATGCGATTGACAGTGCAGATAGGCACAGAATAGAAGATATCAACGTACACAGACTACAGATATCAATTATACTATAAAATACACCTGCTAGCACTATTAGCAAAAATAGTAATCAATTATCTGAGCCATTTATCTATAATAATGCTTAACCGATAAGCTGATTAGGTTGATTATTATTAGCTGATAAACTGATTATTAGTTGATGATATTTAGGTAGTAGGTAGCATACATGAATATAAATATTAAGTATAGTCATCGACAATCTGCAAAATAATATGAAGGCACGTTATTTTGTACTATAGAAGCTTTTAAATTTGGTTGAATGAATTATATTACTAAAAATTTTATTTTTAAAATTAAAAATATTTTCCCGCCCAAAATCATTACCAATTTTCTACAATAAAGCTTTGTTCCAAAAATATTGCATTGAGTATACCTGTATCTGAGTTATATATCTTAAGACAAAAACATGCGAAAAGCAAGTTGGACTGAGGGGTCGACCAAAAGGCTTCTTAACAACGGCCAATTAACTCTATATATCAACATTCTCAAGCTTTCTTTAAATCATTTTAGTGCTGGCAATTGTCGAACTTCCTTAAGCTTAAATAAGAAAATATATTGTATTTTTTGCGTCTCTATAAATATATTCATGACTGTATTTTAAGTGAAGTACATTAACTTTATCTGTACTACTTGTATTTCTGTAGCTAGACTCGTTATGATAAGATTAAGAATATGGGATCTATACAAAGTCCTTACACTCATTTTTTGCTTACCCTTATTTTTACAGGCTAACTGGTTACCGTGAGGTATCGTTGTCACGTGACGTTACATTCTCTATAAACTTGGTTAACGTCACATTCGTTACTTTCCACTCATTGCCATACGTTTACCAAGTGTCATCGTGAACAGAAAAGTTTAGATCCGTGTGTCTTTTGCGTCTAGATCCACTAAAGTTAGCATGACGCAAATGATTTATCTGTCTGTACCAGATGTTTTTGTCATACATTTTTTGATCGTGCGCAAGAAACTATAAGTTTTGTCTTTCGTTTCACTGCTACATGCCAATTTATTGTGTCAAAAATTACTTTAAGAAAACTTTTCTTTTAATTTCTCATCAACCTTACTATTTTTAGTTATTGTAATATTTGTTTCTGTACACAAGAGGTACCAAATCTACAAATGCTGCCTAGAAGTACACCCGCGGTTCTAACGTCAGGATGGCGGGTGTATCTATTTTATTTAAAATCTGCATAGGAGGTACACATACTTTTAGGATAGGTCAAAGTATAATAATATATATAGGTACACTGAGGTTCACATCAAATACGTTTGTACCAATAGAGATTTAACTCTGTGAGGTACACCTGAGGATTATAATTATAGGCATGTATCTAATTAATTGTCTACTACTACCCCTATAGTGGGCAGTAGGTCAAGTATCCCTGTTATTAGCTAAGAGTACATACTGGGACTTACGACAACGCCATTGAAGAAAAAAATGAATTTATAATATAAATATTTTCTATTTTCAAACGAAGCTAGGTTCCGTCTGATTTTCATACTTTCCATTATTTGATAAGATAAGCTTCGATCTTAGTAGCGTCTGTCAAATCACCACATTGTATTATCATTCATTTATTTATCATTTACTTACAACAGAAAAAAAAAACAATACAAGTTACTCCTTCCTAAAATTTATTATTACTAAACCGTTACACGTAACTTAAAATAAAATTAGACAAATTTTGATTTATACCACTTAAATTATACAAATACATACATTATAATGATTCGCAATCTCAAAATATATTTTTATAGTGATACTATACGACGTATTAACATTTGGTAAGTACTGTCCCCGAGTGATACAATTTTTCTGAGGAGCACTTTAGTAATAATAAAATCAATACTTTTGCTTACCGACTGGGCAAATTGGATGACTTTGTAAAATATTTACATTTTGCATTTTATTCTTCATTAAGCATTGAAATTGTACTGGCATTTATAACTCATTAAACCAAAATATAAATTACTTGATAAATCTATATATATAAAAGAAAGTCGTGTTAGTTACACTATTTATAACTCACAAACAGCTGAACCTATTTGCCTGAAAATTGCTAAAGGTTGCTTAGAACCAGGAGACGAACATAGGGTACATTTTGTTGTAAAAATAAAGGTTTAAAGGGGTACAATAAGGGATGCATATTTGTGTGGAGAATGCGATTTTCTATAACAGTTTATATGTGAACTTTTTGATTTCCACGTATTTTGTTCCACACTTAAAAGAAAAACTTTTTTTTCATGACGTAAATGTCATATCAGATAGCCTGTGATCACGCGAACGGAGAGCTAATACTAAATAAAATTTAGAATTTATTAATGTTAGAAAAGTCAATGAATCTGCTTAGCTCCGACAACTGAAATGCAATTCCATCTGAGATTGACAAAAGTTATATTCCACTTTAAAAAAAAATATCTTTTTTCATTAGCCTGGTGTCACAATTAATTAGAAAGATGTTTGACATTAATTATGAGTCCGATATAGTAGTGTGAACAGCTATTTTTCTTCACATTAATTTTCCATATTTAAACAAATTGTGAAAATAGGTACATGCAACCACGTAAAAACATAACACATATAATACATGCTGTAAAGAATTAAATATTATATAGTATTCTCAAGCTTTACCCTTGCAAATAATATTTTTTTAACTCCAATGATGAACATTGAGCGTCTTGCTATGACATTACAGTAGGATACCCAAAAAAAACTTCAGTTTTGTGACTACACGATAAGACCATCCACGATGCCCAGCCATCTAACAATAATACTAAACTAAATACTTCTCTCGCACCAGCAATTATTATAAAAATATTGACTATCATATTTTGGAAGATTTACTTCGTAGTTGGTTCAAACTTTAGTCACAACTCACAAGTTCAACGACCTGTCAAGGGTTTCACTAAAACCAAATATGATTAAGTGAAAATTGTATAATAAGTTGTCCGAAAAGTTCGTGCTGATATTTTAGAACAATTAAAACGCAGCTCATTCAAATATTGAAGAAATTAACGAACCGTAACCAAATTTCTTTACAAATATGGTTGAAGCTATCACTTTTAGAATGCGTACAGTGTACACATGTCATTTGTTTTCAATACTTGTGATATATTCAGTCAGGTCTCACGCGCTACCGAAAATCACGAACTTTCCGGACAACCTGTTATTTATTGAACAGTTATTTATACTTGCTACAATTCAATTGAGACCTAAAGTATACATTAGTTTAGCCCTTGCATTGATATGTATGTGACAAAAACAAATCAAGTCAAATTGTGTTCTGTTTAACAGTTCATCTGTATTTTAGTCTATGTCCACATGTCTATGGTTTCATTTCAATCCCAACTTGTATCTGTGACTAAAATCCGCTTTAGAAAAGCTTTCCTATGAATATCTTAAAAATATTTATGTAAACATTTTTAAACATTTGCATTTGCAACTATCCCTATACTACATGAGTCCGAAGTGAAATTATCCGACTACCTTCGCATTTCAATTTTTTTTTTATATTTTCATTAAATACTTTTGTTATCAATGAATATATATTCGAAATATGTTTAATAAAAAAAAAATGTAATTTTCTATGAGTGTGACAAATCAATGACATTTGAGGGTAGTCAGAAACTTCATTTTTTCATAAGCCGTGATTCCTTTACAAAAAATATTAAGGAATGTCCATTATATTGAGTGATAAACGCTATCTCAATAAATTTTATAGCAATAACATTATTTAGTAACATTTTTTATTGCATTAAATGTATTTTATGACAGCGTATGAAGCTGAAGCCACATTCATCGCGTCAATATAATGGCTGTAATATATACAGAAAAATAAAAAAAAAACTTTTCTTAATGGGCAATATTACTGTATCCACACACTGGAGTGCGGCGCCGTCCATAAATTACGTCACAAGAACTATATAGAGATATTGGACCCCCCCCCCCTCCTCTAACCCTCTTGACATAACATATTTTGCAATGATACGACTAGAAATTATAGAACAGCCGTTTCGAAATTAGTTTTATTTTTAATAGACAGCTTAAGTTTCGTGTCTTCGATAACTTCTTCGATCTAATACTTCGATATAATATATATATTACTTTCCGTCGCACCCCCCCCTCCCCAGTTTCAACGTGTGACGTAATTAATGGGTGACCCCTACAGGGTACGAATCACCAATTACTCTATACATATGTTTACCTTCATCAAAATCCCACACAGATCTTACATTCCCCACTAACAAACGTCTCACAGTGCTACGTGTAAAAAAACGTTACAAAATTGAATTGTAAAAAGTTACATTCGATGTAATGTATCAATTCCTTTATCACCGAGCTGTCTCACCGCGAGTCGTGCGAGTTATAGTAATTTTATTAATATAATTTATAATATTAATAGTTATAATTATTCACAGCAATGTCATTGATCTCCAAAACATTAAAAATTTAAAGGTACGAAGAAAATGTAAGAGAATTTATATAATATCCTTACATATTACATTACTAAAGATCGGATATTGGAATGCATATCCGTACTAATATTGTGAATGGGACAGTGAGTTTGTTTTGTCATATTACTGAGCAAAGGAACGTAGTTTTGATATATATTTGTGTATAGAGAGAAGATGATGAAGGATGATATACTACTTTTTATCATCAAAAACAACTCAATTTCTAAGATAACTTCCATTTCATCCAATATGTTGCGTATTTGAATCCCTCCATGATAAAAACGTAATGTTAGTCAATTTATACGTAGAATACGTTATGTTTTTATATATTAAAATTGCATCTGTGCAACTCCGGCGTAATTGACTAGTTTGACTATAGTTACTTTACTATGACATTATGGAAGCGGCTAAAATTTTAAAAATATCTCAATAAAAAATACGTCGAATAATTAACTATTCGAAAACACATTAAATTTAAGGTGTTTTTATGAAGCCTTTTAAGTGATTTCAAAGCAAAAATCTATACGTAAATATCCGAATATCCGATCTGCACGCACTACTCAACGGTGAGACACACGCCTTAAATTTAAAGCCTGGCGTAGACTAGCGATACAATTAATTACTGTTGTAAGGGCCTCCCCACACTTACCGACGTGGAATAATTTAAGGCGATATGAAAGATATTTCTGTATAAACATGTTTTCAACATCGAAAAACGTGATATATATATTACACAAGTTATGAAATTCTATTATTTTATATCAATATATATGTAATCATCTATAAGTTTCGGGTTAATTATTATCAAAAATTCAACTGTCTCTATTAAAACAACAATCCTCAGGTATAGAAATTTAAAAATCTAAATTATTGAATTTTACGATTAAATTTTTAAATATATTGCACTCCTAAATTGGAAATTAATCTTTCTATGATAAAAAAGAAACTTACAATTAAATTTCACCGACATTTTTACCATAACCACGAGTTGTATTAATCCGACACTTCAATGTTGAAAACAACAATTCGGTTGTGTTCGAAGCGAACAACATAGTATGGAGAGACCCTAACAGTCCTC
This sequence comes from Calpodes ethlius, assembly GCA_018251375.1. Classification (NCBI taxonomy): domain Eukaryota; kingdom Metazoa; phylum Arthropoda; class Insecta; order Lepidoptera; family Hesperiidae; genus Calpodes; species Calpodes ethlius. Next base: position 11,002 of record DWPA01002034.1, read on the forward strand.
AACACGAGGTCTGTCCCCGACCATTATTTAAACTTTTAACTTAGCGTTAAAATCTCAATCAGATCGACACTTACATCCTGAATTGAGTAACAAATTGTATTACTACAGACAAAAAATTCTCATCGTCGCCACAATTTTTATTTCCCAAAATGATGTCAGTTTCGTTTATTTAGTCACAAAAATCCGTTTCAACATCAGTCTATTAATTTTAAGAGTTAAAACAGTTAGAAAAACTTTACTTAATTCAAAACAGCACTACATATAGATATTAAAAAGTAAAACATATTAAAAAAGCACGTAATTTTAAAGTGTATAATTTTAAATATTCAGTATTAATTGTACATTATAGCTAGGCTTTAGTGAAGAGATAGAAAAATGATTTATAATATTATTATGATTAAGGTTGAAATTAGTGCGCGTGACATCAGCCGTGAGATAGTTCGTAGAGCTAAAAACAGAAGTAGTTAGTCATTTTGAACAATGAAATAGAAAAATACATATAATATAAATAAATATATAAACGCTAACACACTCATACACCCGCAGTAGGATACCCTGTGTCGCGGGCGGCATGGACAACACAAATACGTCACTAACACCCATGACCCGAGAACAAATATTTATCTGTCACATAAATATCTGCACCGGGAATCGAACCCAGGACCCCTCGCTTCACCTCGGGTCACTACCAACTAGGCTACGGGGTTTGGTAAATTGGATATCATATATATAATATTTTGTTATAATTTGTGAACTGTCATTACCGTAGTACTTGTGTATAAACTATAAAATTTCTTTACTGTATCTACATAAATTTGTGCTCAAGGTTACACTTATCAGTTTGATTTCTTAAAAATTGACCACACGGCACCTAGCACCTGAGATCGATTGGCACCTGGGATGGAATGGCACCTCAATATGATCACTTGCACATATCTATATCCGGTATAACAATAATGCACACACATTTAAAAACATTACAAAACAAAACCTTTTGTTACGTGTGTATGTTTAGTTTAAGTTTAATTTTATTTGGTGTCCCGAGAAAAAGGTCCGCACTGAAAACCAGTTGCAACGGGACATAATGTCCCATGACGCTTGCTATGTGAGCCTGTCTTGCCACTATATACGTACAGATATTTTAGCGATGAAATTAATGCGTTATTTTCTTTCATTACAACAGCAATTTCCAATACGTATATTAAAATATTAAAGCAAGCGGAACTCGAAGATAAGACCTTTAAAATGCAACCATTTTGAATACAATTCCACTTTAAATCAACTTATAAGAAAGCATTGAAATATAAATTTTATTTCGTATTCCTTAGAGTTGAATTTTCAACATCTCCCCGATCCTACCGACGCTTCAACCTTATCGATAAGATATAAAGCTGATATTTAAATGCTCACATGAGTTACAGTAGAATCGACATAAAATTTGTGTAATATACGGACCTTTAAGGAAATTCCCAAACTGCTAAACTACAATTAGAAACCACCTTAATGCACCAGATAATAAGGTATTATTTATTAAACATCTAATATTATTCAAAATGCCATGATATTTAAATTAATAATTAATGACATATATATAAAAATGAATGTTTGTCTGTATGTCCTTTATAGAATCGTAAACGATACATTTAATCATGTGATGATCTTTAGTAAGGTTATTGTGTGTGAGCCCACGAAGATTTCTAAGTTAGTACGACCAATTTTCGACAGGTGATGCCACTGTCATTCCAATGAATTTCATATATTTCCATGGCAGCTCGTGTTGGTGTAGCAACGCGCGCAGGGTTCAGCTAGTAATGTGTATATAAACTAATTTTAAAAACGCCAGAAGGATTTTTTTCTGGCTCAAAAGTAGACTGTTACAATTTGAATAAAAAATAGAGTATTATCTTATACCAAGTGTAGAGTCCTTGTTTGACTATTTCACCATTGGCCGGGATTTGATTAAACTTAATATTGTTTCAGTACTGTTTGATATTGTGAAATTACACAAATTGGTATTGGATTGATAGAAAAATATTAATAGCGAAGCAGTGATAGCCTAGTGGTTCCAACGTTGGTTTCTAGAACATGGGAGCGTGAGTTCGAATCTTGCACGGATCTGGAATTGTAATCTTGGCGTATTCAAGTTAATTATGACTTGCTTAGGTGAAAGAAAACATTGTGAGGAAACCTGCACACATGAGAGTACTCCATAATGTTGTGAAATATGTGTGAAGTCAGCCAATCCACACTTGACCAGGGTGGTAGCCTGAGGTATTTACCTTCCACATTGTGACATAAGACCCGAACCCAGCAGTGAGCAGTGGGACAGTTAGGAGTTATAATGATGATGATAAAATAATAATAAATGATGGTTATATGGAATAAGCACGCCCGATGACTTTGGTGCGACAGATTGCACGGACCGTGTCCAACGCATCACTGAACTTATTATTCAAATACAATTAAAACAATGGCGCGGCTCACGTAAATTGTTGATGCAGCAAATTGTACGAATTGACTGGTATACTGAGTTACAGTTATGCGGAGTACCTAACATTCCCTCTTCCAAAACCGAACACGACATAAAAAACTCTCTCATAAGGCGATTTACTTTATGTCAACGGTTTCTGTAAATAACAGCTTAATACCTGTCAAAACTGCGGTTGCGAAGTACCGGATATGGTTGTCAAAACTGTGCATGTGTGTACGCTCCCCTACCAGTAGATACGTGTGTGCACCACAATCCGCCGCGGTGCCAAACCACACATTTGAAGCGGCCCAATGTACACGCACTGCGAAAATTATACAACGCTTCTAAGTAAAATGTAGCTAAGTGCCTTGACATGCTCGCGTCATGTAAAATCGCTATTTTATTTTTCGTTCAATGCTTACGCTACAGGTCTATTAAAGGACTACGAGATACTTGCATATAAAATTTCTTTCAGGCTTTTATATTATAATAATTTTTATTCAGTAGATGGTGTTAGGGGTAATTATAATTTATTTAAATATAATAATTTATTTAAATCACCAGTGTCAGTGGCGCAAATTAGGGGAGGCCTATGTCCAACAGTGTTAATTATCCTAAATTATAGTCCTAAGTATACATTAAAATATTGTATAGAAACATATATCATGATCTGCGAAGCAAACTTGTAATGGTTAGTTAACAAATAAAAAGTCTCGAAACAACTAAAGTGTAACTCAAATACGAATAAAAGCACTTTTACTATTTTAGTCAAAGTTTTAATGTGCGCTTGAATCAGTCAAACGTTGCTACCAAGTACAAAGAGAAGTTTAGGCGTTTTTCTAAAATTAGCGACAGGTTCTTGAAACGGAGTTGAAGTCAAAAGTTTTTAATGATGTGAAATATTGACATTGAAGAAGGCTATCGAGACTCCTATCGCATGTGTTATATTAATATCATGTTACTCGTATTTTAAAAATAACGTTTAATATTTTATGATTCTAAAGGTTTTCATATTCAATTTTATTTTTGAAAAATTTTAAAGCGTTCAATTTTCAGCTGTATGAAAAATTTGTTAATAGATTACTACTAGTAATGTTACCTATTAGTAATGTTATCTGTGTACATAATGCCAGTTGAAATACAGAGAAATGCGCGTATGTATGTCTGAAAGGGTATGTTTTAGGCTATCTATACCTAGGCAAAAGGTTTATCCCTTTCCGTCCATATGTTTATGACCAATTTTTTTATTTTTGTTTTGTTGAGTAGATATTAACCAGGTTTAGTTTTATCATTATAAAACTATTGTTTTCAATTATTATTTTATTGTAAACGAATAGAAAAATACATACAATTAGTCCCAGATACACTATTAACATGTGTATGTATAACATTAGAAAAAAAAAGATTCTAAGCATTGAAATGATATGCTTTCCTTGTATTTCGTACAACGAATTTTAGGAAAACATTGAGTTTTATATAATTAGCCGACAAGCAACCAGATCTGTGACAAACCCTGGACTAAAACATAGCCAGATAATGAGGTCGAACATAAGTCAATACATTTCAAAGGTTATTATAACAAAAGTAAATTAGTTCATCATCTTCACTACCCATAAGCGTCTCAGCACGGAGCTCGGGTTTGACTAAGTTTAATAGTAAAAAATAAATAAGTACATTATATTTATCAATAATCAAATCCTTATAACAAATGAAAAAAATATATATTTCCTCATTGTAAGGATTGTCATAAATTTCACCTTTACTTAGTTATTTTCATGATGTAATAAAAATAATTCACTTGTAATAGCACCCGCGTCCTCATAAATAACCAATAAATTTAAAGTACTATAAATGATATAGATATCACATAGATCAAAATTATTCATTTCATGAATGGTGCGTATCGAGCGCTCGCTGAATACCTCCCCGAGTGGGAATGTCTGAATTTAATGGGAAATATAATTAATGCCTACATTTCGCATGGCTGTTACTAAATGGAGAATTAGTGTTTTAGGTTAATTGTACTGCCAAAATTACGGAGCGGCAAATCGTTTTACAAATTTATTTTTAACGTCGTAAATTTATACTTTGCAGTGTTCAGGGATTTCGCTGAATGGCTACATTTTTAATGAGATGAGGGAAGTTAATTTGTATGTGGTACCGTGGTCGTGAAGCTGCTTTATAACTACTTCATAGACACTTTTATCTGACCTCAAATACAGACGTAGGTTTGTTTGAGGCTGATATAGTTCATATTTGTGAACATAGAGTAATAAAGTCTTGGTGGATAGTTTCTTAATACCATGTTGGCCTAAGTTGAATAATAAAAAATATTTTTGCACATTTTACCATATTTCAAGGCTACGTACATATTTTACAAAAAAAAATGACATAATCATGCATTTTTTAATTTATATATGATAGAACTGGAATCTATACATGATAATTCAATTTTATTAAATGTTACCGAGAATAACCGCCAAACGTATAAAAATAAAAAAAAAACGGATGTATTATGTTACATCCAAATAAAAGTTTTTCTCAATTATCTGACATGTACAAACATCAGTATATTACAATATTTGAATACGTATGTCGCATCCGATTTATTAAAGGTCCTTTGCTACGATTCTACCTCGAGTCTTGATGTAGTGAGTTCGAATGAGCTCGGTGAGTACACGGTCTTCATTCTCCACTTAATAGGACTTCGTCATAGAACTGTGCCTCCATTTAATATAGTTTCACAAGTATTTATTGATTTTACGTAAGTTGTAAATCAAGTACAACGTGTCCCCAATCATAACCTTTCATTTGCGTCGTGAAATTAACTAATATACGCCTACACTGTATTGGATGTAGCAGAGAGCAAGATCTTATCTCATATACAATATTTTTTGTATTTTTCTGCTTGTTTCCGTATCTGGATACAATGTAACATCATTCATTTAATCCTAGTCTACTCTGTACGCTGTAACAAAAAACTATACACGCAAAATGCAAGATAGCGTAAGGCACAAATCACAATCTGGAATACATCCAACGTTGGCTTTCGAGTTACGATTAGGCGATGTTCACATTCAAAAAATAGTATTAAGTCTGCTCTAACAAAACTACAGGATTTTTGCATTATTTCTTTAGATCGAGTATCCGAGTCTAAATCAATAGTTAGTAATGTACCAAGCAACTTCGGATACGAATAATTGAACACAGCAAGTTAAACTCTATTCCACTCCA
>DWPA01002035.1:0-16700 GCA_018251375.1 Calpodes ethlius
GTAACATACATATCCGCCCCGGCCAGGAATCGAACCTAGGAACCCCCGCTTGGAGGGTCACTCCCAACTAGGCTACGGGGCCGTCAAAACAAATAGTTACTGTTTAAACAGAAGTAAAAGACGTTATTATTTTGTTTGAAACTGACCGGAAATCAAGTTCCACAGAGTGTGTGTAATATTGGTATATATTAAATAATTTCCGGGGCATATTTTTGATGAAAAAAGTTTCACTGCTCCACGGAACAGGCGGAAGACCTTGAAGGGTTGGTTATACAGTTATTGTTATTATGGGTCGTGTGCCCGCCTTGACCTATCGGTACATCGACGGTGGTGCCCTTATACGTGTTAGTACACAGGCGTATACAATGAGGATGGCTGGTCTTCAGATCGCTCCCTCTTTAAAGTCTTTTATGTCCAACAAGCTGTGCCTGCGACTTCGTCCGCGTGGAATTTAACAAAAAAAAGTGTTTTACTTTATTTTTTTTAGTAGCTTAAGTTACTCCTTATTACACCTGCTACATGCCAAAAAATTCCCGTCAAAATCCAGCCATTTCAGAGTAGTCAGAACAAACAGACAGACAAAAAATGTAAAGAATGTTGTTCTTATGCATGTATCGTGTGTATTCATGTGCATATAGCAATAAGCGGTTATTTCAATATTACAAACAGACACTCCAATTTTATTTATATGTATCGATGTCATAATGATCAGCAAGACTCCGAAGTAACATAGCTAATAATAATATAGTACTACCCACATACATACACATATTTGTACGTCATTATTTTCCCCGAAATGTCTATAAGTATAATAATCTCGAAGTTTTATTAGTATTTAGATAATCTTTTACTATTCAAATTGATATCGGTAAATGTAATTTCCGTTTTCACGTGGAAAAACCTATTTATATTATATGTAATGCCATTAGCAAGTGAATAAGCGTTGGTATTTAATCAATTTGTACAATTTAAACTGTTCAAAAACATATGGCGTTGTGTAATTACACATCCGAGCGAAATTCAGCCGCCTAGCTGGTTTATGATTAAGTCACTTACGTTATATGTAATGTATGTTGTGTATGCCATTTTAATAATAACCAAATAAATGTATAATAATCATTTAGTCATTATAAGTATGTATTACGCAACATTTACTATGTCAAGTACCTATTTCCTTATTAAAATGATTTGAGCTGAAACCTGTTTTACATTCGGTAATGCAAATTTAACACTTCTTAGTGTTTAACATTAGGTCACTATTTGCAACCAGCGTAATATCTGTACACTCGAAAAGCCTGGTATGATGTGAGCCTAACCAGATTTAATGCGGTATTATGTAAAATCCAGTGCAATTTCTTTAGAACAAGGATATATGAAATATGTCTATAGTAGCATCTTTTACTTATGTACATCTTTGTGTCAATCCGTACATTAATAATACGAAAATATATATCCCTCTTTCTGTCCGTTCATACTAAATCATCTTCACCGCGATGGACTATTCAAAAGCATATACAATTAATGCCACTTAAACAATGATTAATACAATATGAAAATCAATAAGCTTAGTAATATTACATAACGGAATGCTTCATAATAATCCGCACAAAGACTATATTATCTCGTCACGATTATACTTTATATTTCCTGTAATTTACATTTAAATGCATATATTATGATTAGATTCCATCTGCAAGAATATGGAATATGGACCTAGGTGAGTCGAATGACGTAAAAGTATATACGTAAAGTAAAATAAAAAAACACATCCTTCTACCAATTAAGTACACCCGACATACTTATTATTATAATAATTACTACTTCATAATTAGAATTATACGTTTAGGTGTATTATATTTAATTGACTGTGTATAATTAGTTTACTTATTATAATTAGTCAGTAACCTCTGATATCGCTACAAATATATCTATTTTGATATATAAATACAGGAAATGATCTACAGTGTGTCATTAAGAAATATTTAAAACAAAAGTCATTATGGTTTACAAACGTAATAAATCATTTTCATTCATCATTACAACCCATAATTGGCTCACTGCTGGGCTCGAGTCTCCTCTTACGATGTGAGTAGTATAAGCCATCGTCCACCACGCTGCCCAAGTGCGGATTGGTGGACTTCACACACCTTAAAAACATTATGGAGAACTCTCAAGTGTGCTGGTTTCATCACGATGTTTTTCTTCACCGAATCAAATGATAATTAACTTGTAATACGCACATAACTTTTTGAAAATTAGAGGTACGTGCCGGATTCGAATTCACACCCCCACGTTCGGAGAAATAACGTTCGAACCACTGAGCTATCTATTACTTTAATAGATATACTAAGGTTAAAATTTTCATAAAATTAATCATTTTTTTCTGTAAATAGTCGTCGAAAAGAGAAATGTTAATTTCACGTAAAAAAACTAAAAGAAAATGAATTAATTATCTCTAAAAGCTGCAGAAAACATCCTTGAAAGCTTATAATCAAGCTTAATCTATTGCAGTCGAAAAACGTCAAAGATGCAACCGCCTAAAATCCTCGATGACTAACAAAGTGCAGTACTGAGTCAATGAAGTATTACTACGGTAAATTATAAGTCGATACTTCCATTGAATAGATAACAGCACTATGGTATTTCTAACGGTGTATCCACTTCCTTGTTTCCGTCGCGTCCCTAATTCGTATTCGCACAATGCCAGCACGGATTACGTTTTTAAACTTTTGTTGACCGTATCCGGATTAAGTCGGAGTGTGTTCAAGTTATATCGAGTAGGATCTTATTACGTAGAAATAATAATGACGTAAACTCCATAGCCTTAAGCTAGGATTCCCAGTTCGCTTTTCCTTTGTGTAGTGCCGTAAACAATACAAAGATAAGAATATTAGACCCAAATCGAGTACAAAGTCATCATCATGAAATAAATTTAATCAGTTCATTCAAATTTCTATATAGTTGGCTATCGAACCTATTGAGGTTACATATCGTCGATTTATTATATTGTTTTCATTTCCGATGACACAATATAAGTTATGAAATAGAACGAACGGGATAAAACAACTCGATAACAGTATACAGTTAGCTGTGCGATTGTGCGTTACAAACGGAAATATTAACAGCAACAAAGCTTACAAAGCTACCACCTATCTCGGACTGTGGCTGACAGCGACACAAGGTATGACATAAGACCTTAGTTAGCAGTAAAACCGATGACAAACGTAACAAGACCTGTGGTTTGTTTTAAACTTTGTTATTGATATTCACGGAACGTTGTAGTTATGTAACGTCAAATGAATCACAAGTACGTTGTTTAAGTATTAATAAATTTTTGTTGTTGTGCTTTACGATGTTGTGTGTGTGTGTGAGTGTGTGGGTGGGTGTGTAAGTTAAAGTGATATCACTAATATACCTAGTGTAATATATCTACGCCGAATATCACTTATTATCATTAATACGGTCAAGTCATAGGTAAGATAATTGTAAACAACTTCAGTTTTTATGACAAAGTTCGCCGAAAACTATGAACTCGCTTATTACGTAAAAATATCGAATAATTCAGGCAATTACTAATTTCATTCGGCACTTTATGGATCGCATATTCACCTGAATATTCGTTTAGTTTATTAAAATTGAAATTCATTTATTGATGAATGTCATATAAAAATGATCCTATAATATAAGTTAATGTTACTAGTAGGTAGGTTACTAGTAGGTTATACCTACCAATTTGACGTGCAATGCATTTGTGAAATATTTTATTGAAATTCAATATTACACTTCAATATTACATTATATACTCCTCTATGACATACCTACATAATAATGACTACAGTAGATTCCATGTTCGATCTCCTATCAGACATTCAATTTGTGCACACGCTCAGAGAATAATTTCAGGATCACATTACTCAATAATCATCCAAATGAGTAGATATTACAATAATAAATATGGTCAAGTAATTTCGTGCGGCGACCGGAAGCGCACGCTGTCGCAAATCACGTCAATTGGCACGCTTGGTGCCGCCGTTTACACAATTATCACTAACATTTCCTGTTTACGGGACTTCAGAACATTTCAACATCGATTTCACGTTAAATTCGTCACGACGTTAAAACCCGTTGAGGGCACTTAAGATATTTTTGACGGTAATAAAAAATAAATAAAAATGTGGATTTTATGAACATCGATCTCTTGGTTCAAATTATGAATGCTCACACAATTAGAAATATCTTCAGTCAGTGTAAACAAACCTAAAATTAAATTATCGTCGGTAGATTGTATGATCTACGTTTGAATTCTGCGCAAGCCAAATTTTGTCCACATCCATCCGCATGGTAACACCAACCGGAAACTGGAAGATTGCTTCTTTTTCTTTTTCTTTTACAAAGTTTTTTTACTATACAGATATACTTATAATATTCCGACGATGGCTTTATAATGTTCGAATTCAAAAATATTTAGATATCTTTGATACACTAGGAACATATTTTTTTGCTTCTATCGTAGTTCCGGAAAGTTCCTCTGTCATGAAGAAACCTTATTTATATACAAGGAAAACCCTCCAATTAATCTGTTTTGTAACTTGTGAGCGCTAACGTTATCCGATGGAAGAAACATTTCAAGCGAGGATTTTATCATTGTACTAACTTTCAACCGCGACTTCTCTCTCTGTCCTGTTTACAGTTTGTATGCAAAACTTCAGACCAATTGGCTCAGTGGTTAAGAGGTGAAGATATAAGTAACTTACTTAACAACTCACTTACGCATTTATAATATTAGTTATTATATTTAAATTGATAACGTCGGGAGAATAATTCAGAAGCGAATATCCAATCCGCTTAAGACTTAAAGGATAAGTTTTTCCGAATATTGCGATATTCAGAACCTACTAGGGTGCCTTAACGAAATGAGCCATTTTTATAGCTTTATTGCACGGATAAAACAAAAGCATGTTTTAAGATTAAGACAATTATTTTATTTGTGTAGTCAGGTCATCTGCAACCATGTATCCGTATCCCGTATGTATCGCTATGCCGTAAAGTCCTTACTTTAGTGTTCAAACTATTTCATGACAAACATGAGAATAACTTCGATCAGTTCTGTCTGAGGATTAGCTACGTGTAATCGGCCGTAGCGCGTTGTCTTGTAATTAATCACTGCAAGCTCTTTGTTACTCTCATGTCAAGATAAAAATTATGCACATTGTTATTATTTTATCATATAAGCATTCAGTTTAGGGTTGCCACCCGTACTTTGTTATACAGTATTATACGTTATTTTAAATAATTGTAGGTACTCTATACTTTATAAGTACAATAAAATACACAAAAATACTAAATTAAGCATGATTTGAGTTCCATGGATTCCTTGATTCGCAGAATCTATGCCTCCACTCATCAGCGCCACATAACTTTGTTTATGAAAATGAAACGATTGTTTATGAAAATGACTACTATAAAGTGCAAAACGCAATAAAATTTTAAATATAATAAAAAAATAATTGTACTTTATTTTGATACTATGTCCTTTTTTTGTCATCATTAATAACCAAAGAATTTTGATAACAATTTTTTTGGCAACCCTAATTGAGTTGTACCTATTACTTAATACCACATGATGAATTCCGAACACGTAAGCGTTTTTATACAAATGACAATTGATAAAGAAAACGCGGTCAAGTGCGATCACGATCACTGAGGTCAAAATGACTCATACATACTATGTATTTTCCCGTATACTTGTCCTACGCCATCTACTTTTGCGACTCAAACACTTCTATTAAAAGAAACATTTATATAGTACTGGGTTCTTAGAGCAAATACAGCTTCCTGTTAATATTTAATTTGCGCTCTCTGACACAAACAATAGAATGTAGACAGTGTTGAGACAACCATTTTTTTTTTTTACTTCATGCTGTTTTTTGCATGTTAGGTATTGTGTATCTGTCATAGTACAGTATACTATTCCAATTAGTTACAAATATGAATTATTATGTTTAGTTTTAAAAATAGAACGGCTGGATAGGAACTGGAGGCTTATGTTCAGTATATAATGTTAAAACATAAGTCAAATATGATTGTAAAAAGAACATTACGCAAATCACCTTGTACTAACAAGCAAACTTAGTTATTTTCTTACACCAGCCGCGTATCTAGCGCGTACACTTAAGTAACACGTTACAATTGAAATTTGTTAATGTACGTAAACCTAAATATCGCGGACCGGTATTGCTAGTGTTGCGACTGATCATTTCATTCTACTTTACTACACTCAGTGTACCGGTACATAGAGTAGGTGATATACCTTGCATAGAGTAGTTAATATACCTATTGCTATAAGACGGGTTAAAAATTGCATTAAAATATAATGGTTTTACAAATCAAATAATTTTCTGTTACAACTCAAGCTTCTATCATGATTTATATTGCCAATTAAATTTAATTGTTATGGACAATTCACATACAATCCTTTGTTCTTTTCATGTGATACAATTGGAAATATGGTAAAATACACAATAATTTTATACATGTCGTGGATTTTTCCCGAACTTCCTAAAAGTACCTACTATATTTTTTTTACTTTTTATAAAGAATACTATGTTACTTCAAAAATGTGGCAACCCTAAATAGGTAACCACCTGGACGCACCAAAAATTATGTGTCTAATTTTGAGACATTGTATTTTTATGAACTGTTTTAATGTTTATCCTCCTGTATACTATTTGCGAAAATATTATACTTCTCTCTCAAAAAGCTAAAACTCCACTCACATCAGGTAAATTTCTATCACTAACACAACTTTTACCATCTATCCTTAACGCCCAAAGCCAACAGTGGGATCACAACGTTTAGCATCAATAATATCACAAACATACTTATAAAAAATTAGGACGAAATATTTCATCGTGAAATTAATAATGTAGTCTATAATCATAGCCAATTAAATCATTCAGCCTTAGTCGTTGATGGCCCACTACAGGACATAGCTCTGTCCTCTTGAAGAGGCCCATAACATACTCCACCACGTTGCTTCAGTACCGTTTGGTAGAGAGAGATAGTGTCGTCTGAACCCTTTAACCCACACTAATGCCACCGACATGGCGTAAGGACTGTTATCTATTCATAACAACCAGGACTGACGGCTGTACGTGTCCCTCGAAGTACAAACGCCGTAACGAAATTCTGCCACTAGCGGCGACTAGCGGTCACAGGTACATACTTTACTCCACATGACTTAATTACTGAAGGCATATTTAAGTTTTTATTAACTTCCAATAGGACCGTGCAGCGCAGAAGCAACGTAACAAGGGCATATATATTTCGTCTCGCATTCCCCGCGGCACCGCACCGACACCGCATTGACGTGCTTTTGTATTTCAAGGCCCCTTGCTCGAGTAAACATTGCTTACCCTACATTTTCTAATTCTGTTTCTGTTTCCCCATCAGATAAGTTACATCACTAGTTATCTGACAACTGCAAACATATTGTCTACCCTGCAACTTTAGTTTTATAGGGCAATTTTCGGTGTAAATTTTACACATTCTACCTTACATATTTTAATAATTTTATTTTTTTTTACATTTTTTTTTTAATAAACTAGCTATTGGTCGATATTTACATAAACATTTCAATTTATTTCCCCATTTTACAATGATTTTTTTAAAATCATCGTATAGTATCTGTATCACCTCAATATCTCCGTCGTTTGACAATCGAACCCATAACTTGTGTAGTAAAATAGTCCAAATTAAAAAGTACATGAATATATCAGCATCAGAATATCGATAGGAAAATGTTGACATAAAGATACAAAAAAACAATTATTTTACTTAAAAAATATCTCTACACTACATTTTGTATCCATTCATAATATTCTGGTTATATTTACTAAAGAATTCCCGCACACCGCATACTACACCATCACCCTCCAAATATAATTATAACAGAATATTTTTACACAGTTTGTGAGGATTTTTTTTACATTTTTTCAAGTTAATCCGCTAAACATAGGCATACAATTCGTATGTTGCTAGTCAAGTATATGACAAAGAATCATCACCATCAATCCATCATACATAGATTATATTATTATTTGATTGTAATATCGCGGATAAGAAATATTTAAAAAATATTTTAGTAAGACCAGATACCAAAGGCTATTATTAATAGTATATTTAAACCTATAAGATTAATAACATACACGAACGTAAGATTGGGATACGAATTAAGTACACAAAATTGGGACAGACTCGTAGTAACTTTACTACAATATTTTCGTTGTATTTACTTTCGAGTAACCATGATATCTGGGAGCAAACTACATTCGAATATATTTTATTACACTGCTCAGGATTCGACCACCTCCAGACGCCTACAGCAGTTAATGTTACACGGGAGCTTGAAAACAAGTTTGTTCTTTCTTTCTTGTTCCATTCGACATATGATGAATGCCTTTGGTGTAATTGAAGACTATGAGTGACCAATTACCATTAAACACGATTGTCTGGTCGTTTGTCGGCTATTTACATAAAAACAACAACAAGTTTGGTGGAAACTCGTCCTTAGTATATTCCTAACTTAATTCTACTTCATCATAATAGAAGTCTTTGACGACATACCATCTTTGTAAAGTTGGATCACTCTGCGAACCAAAAAGCATCTTCCGCTGTTGTAAACAAAGGTGCGTTCATTTGAACGCAGTTTCCTCTCGTTATGTTTGAGTATCACAAATTATAATTCGAAGCGTCTCGACTGTATTTAAATCACGTGAAATGCCGAGTTATTCGCTCGCTCCATTTGCCTCCACGTGCCTTGTGTTCTCAATGGGCGACCCACTTGTTTATGGCAATAATATAGCTGGAGTGTTTTTAAATGTTGTAATGTTTTCTTTATTAACAGTGGACTTGACATGTTAGGTTTTCTTACGAAACAAAACGTTTAAAGCGCACGACATGTAATTTAAATTTATCTCCTACTTTATTTCTACTTCTGTTGTTTGCACACTTTTTTCCTTTATTTAGTGAAAAGACCTGACCTAATGTTTACGCCGTGTCTCTCTATTTTCATTTTATTTTATTCTCTCATAGTGTACCTACAATAAATTTTATTGAACAGTAATAGCTGTCTCTGAGAAATCGATCGAAAGGTAAATAGTTCGCTTGTGTTCTTGTTACATATTTGGGATGCCTATAAAATTCACATGTAAGAAATATAAAATTTGGATTAAAGCTTTCATATAAACACATCGATTACTTAAAATAAAATAATATGATCAATCCTTACGAGTAACAAAGACAGAAACAGATTTGTTGACGGACCGCTAAATACGTTTATATTGCGTTATCGCCATTGACAAGAACCTTGAACATAGAAATGAGAAATGCACGCCTAAACGTTTGTTCAATTTGTTGTTGTTTATTAGTTTCTGTAAATAATTTATATAATAAGTGGTCTACATCGGTCAAGGATCTCAATAACATTAAAGGCCAAGCAATGATGCGAACCCGACCAAAACAGAAGCTCCACATATTTATGCAATTATTTAACATGTTATACCTATTACTTACTATTATTTATAGAGTTTATTACTTTTTATTTAAATTTGCACCTTAATTGAATAGGAACATGGTTAAATTTGAATGTACAAGTATTTAATCGTTTTGTGGCCAACACGAACTTAGCCATCGTGTTAGATTATAGTTGTAGCTATGTCCGTTTTCCTTTGTGTGTAAGAGGAGTCCCGAAAACAGCAATGGAACATGGGTTCAATGATGATTTGATGTTTGGTTGGTTTATAAAGTTTATGTGGATCATGTAGACTGACTACCTAAAGAATATAGCGTAAATCTTTTGCTTTCAGAGGGACCAGGGCCAGTCGAAAATGCCCCAATTAGATGAGGCCTATGTTCAGCGACGAAGTTTGAAAGGCTGTTAGATAAATAGTATGTGTCGAGTATTGCTAATTTAAAATGGAGCTCATAATCGGCGTGCAGTCAATGCATTACAAAATATCACGCAGCTGTTCCTTAATGCCCACTTTATGATAGTTTTTGCTTCGAAGTAATAAGTAAGTTGTAATTAAAATGTTACTAAAACAATATTTGACTTAGTTGCACAAATGTTTAGCACGATTTAATATACCATTCTATAGATACCTACACTGTAAAGATGCAAAGTAGTTTGTTCTGGGAATCGTATGAGATCATACCTAGTTTTAAGATAAAAATAAAAACATAATCACCTGCGTCTGTGGCTCTAGTCTCGGGGCACCGCACGAACACTGCTCCCCGCACCGGCATCCATTGTCGAACGCGCGACCCGACGCGAGATCCCCCAGGTGTCTCCCCGAAGGCGTCGCCAGCCTCAAGGCTGACGCGTCAGACTGAGACCTTATATGGCCTCGTCTCGCCGTCGGCCTAATCTTTTCCGCCAAAATGGAGTCCCTCAATTTCGCAGCCTCCGATCGTTTCCCATCACCACCGAAGGCGGTCAACAGCCACGCTAGCCTCAACGAAAACTCCGCGCTTTGTTTACACCGGTACACTAAGTAGGGCCGCAGCACGTCGGCCACGTCTCCCATCTCTATGTACATAGTGGCCAGCTGAGGCAGATAAAAGTCTACATCCTCGAACGGGAACGAGAACAGTTTGTTCGCTAGATAAGTTTGCACACCGGGTTCTTTTGAATTGAACAAATACGAAATCGCCATACTCATGTCGAACAGTTTACTTTCGAACAGACGCAGGAGAAAGTCTTTGTTGTTAGATGTCACCGAGGATGGGATTTTCGTTTTCGCCGGCACTTCGACCACCGCGTCAGGGGGATCGAGTAGTTTTTCAGAGTCCTCCGGGTTGCCGGAGTCGAGGCTCTCCCTCGATCGCGCGGCGGCTTGAAATTGTGGTCTGTCTTCATCGTTCCCGTCTGGCGGTGTGTGGATTCCCGAATCGTCGGAGCCCACAGGAACTTCCGGTGGTAGTGCAAGCCGTGGCGCGGGCACTTCGATCGGACTTCGAAGCGGCGCGCCCTCTGGAGATGTCGGTGTCATATCCTCCGGTATCCGTTGGAGGACAGAATCCAAGGATCTGTTCCTCTGGTGGCCGCATCCCGCCGGCGGCCCGCTTGCGCCCGTCACATGTCTACGGACAAACAAAACATGACATGAGGAAAATTATCCAAATACACGATCACTCGACCAAGGAAAATGACGATAAAACACAAGCATCATAAAAGTGATTTTTCGTTTGGCTTGGACAATTAAGTTAACGACGTACTTATAGAACGGATCCTCATAGTGACGTATTCCAACAACAATAATCTTCCTAACCATTTGGACTTTTACGCGCACATGAACTCTGCACTGACACTATAGATTATAATGCGAAACACATAATTCAATTAGCGTCCCCACAAAAACATTATTGTTATGGCCTGGCACTAATGTATCGTTAGAACAATGCGAGCAACAATGTACTACGGCGTCGAGTGAACGGGAACGAGCATCGCGCAGATACGTCCGAGCTCGCCGCTACCGAACAGTGAACTGCTTTACGCAACAGACGGTACGGGCGCGCTCCGCATACCAGTCGAATAAGGATCACCTCGATTACGACTAAACGCGACTAAACAACTAACCAAACATAAACAGAGAAGGTCTACGTTGCCCATACACTATTCGATGTCGGACTAACATTACGTGCGCAAAAATCACTCGAAAGATTTCGTTCTAATTTTGAATTTACGCGTACGTCACTCGTATCTTTTATTAACAGACACTTGACCAAACAGACGCAAATGCTCGCGAATTAAGTACCTCGGTGTGTACAAACAAAAGATTGTACGCTACACGCATACGTGGAACCCGTGGCACGTACCATGGACTATATTGACAGTTATTAACTTGAGTATGTGACAGTAGATATCACGCAGGGTGTCGTAAAAGGATAACGCACGTTTTAAATTAGTATGCATCGAAAGCCTCTAGAAGGAGTTCCATAAAAGAAGTGTAGCGCGCATTATCGATTGCAATTGATATAAACAACAAGTACAGTTACAAAGGTTACTACGTCATGTAACACGCGCTGAGCTTCAATGTTTACAGTATGTTCATCAACAGTGGTGTACATCCGTCACTTCAACCAGATCCCATGACATAAGATTTACGAAAGTATACAAGAACACGTAAGAGAAAGCGGACAATGACCTCGAATAATTTTAACACCACTTAAAGTGTGTTATCAGTTTCAAAAGATACATGTTGCGGGCAGCCAAGCTACCGAGAGGCCAACGCGTACTAAATATGACCACTAGGCACTCAGTAAGACACTATAGGAAGTAGTATGAATAACTAACACTACTGAATGAGCGAACATTCCATTCGAAGCGTGAGTGGCGAACAAATTAACATAGTTTATTTTTGGAACGTTATCGGGAATGGAGCACATGTTGCGTCTCTGATACACAGATGCGCCGATGATGAACTAACGGCATTGACGCTTCGAAAGAAAAGAGTCATTCATTCTGTATTATAAGTGGTGCTCGCAGTCAATCGAATACATCGTACATTAAACAAATGCAGTCTATACTAACTAGCTAACGAGAATCAAACGAATAACAAGCAATAGAGAAGCAGTGGATATAAACGTGACTAATTAAAATCTCAAATTGAAATTAATAGTAGGGCAGCTAGATTATTTACATAACAGACTTCTGTATTTAGAGCTTTTAAACAGTATGTAACAGAACCAGTTTCCTTGTTAAAGTCAGTGATCGGATAGAAAGAGGTAACGAAAGGAATTAATAATGCCAAACTCAAGGCCTTGGCGTGATATTATCACACAATCAATAATACAATTAAAATTCTGCACGTAAACTAAGCGTGATCATAAAAAAGCTATTTGAAAAAATTAACGATCCATTAAAAACGATAATGTTGGTAATTACTTTATAGAACAAAGCATAATCCCATAAGTAAATAATACAGCGTCTATATTTATCTTTTTAGAAAGATAGAGAAATATTTATGTGACATTAAACTAAAATTAAATGACATTCAAATAAAGTTCATAAGTTAACGAGACTACTTGTTAATGTCCCAAGTCGTGTGTTGGCGGTTATATTACTGTCATTGCAACTAAATAACATTTGCAAATGTTTATGAAATCATATAATCGGAGCGGTTTTATTTAATCTGTTTCGAATTTCTTGTTTCAATGTGCAAAGTACGAACCAAGTCAAATTTCTTTTCACTAATTCTATATCGAAAAATTGACACCATACATTATACTATAACACGGTGAAATCAAAACCGTATTAAGAATAGAAATCACTCCCAATAACTTCAATACGTGCTATAAATAGCTAACGATTCATCTACTCGTTAATTTGAAACTGATTGTACGCAATTATTAAAATCTACCTATTAAAGTATCTTCAGTAAAGAAAATTTAAAGAGCTAAAAACGTTATATACAATCACTAGGAGATTGACAAAAGGGGCTAAATAAAAATCGACCTTCGCTTAACAAGTAGGAAAACAACTTAAATAGGTGGCAGTGGTATCGTCAATGAACATGACGATGTTGTGTTTTTACAATCTCAGACAGTTTATTTATCAATAGAGCATATTCAACGAATTGACACCATTTAACCGTAACGTTTCCTACATTGGTTTCAATTGGAATCTGTTTACACTAGAATTCCTTATACACGATCACGTGCGTTGAAGCCAAATAACAAAGAACTCAAATTTAACAAAGCTGAATAGGTTTACTTAAAAACAAAAGAATCCATACGACATCCGACTACCGACAATCGGTCTGTACAGATTTTTTTGTTGGCTTTGTTAAAATACGTGAATAGTCATAACAATTGAAGGAAATCTATAAAGATTTAACTTTTTGTATTCTATAAGGATTGATATATCACGTCTCTCGCATTCTTGACTATCCCTTACAAGGCTAAGAGAAATCGTTCGAGAAGTATCGATAACTTTTTACAAGATCTCGACTGGTCTAGCCTGCTTGCCAAGACTGATACATGTGATCAAATAGACGTATGCAACTGAAAGACAATCAAGAAACGTAAGCTGATTTTACTCGAGAATGACGTCAACAGTGAAACAATATTGTTCCTTGATTGGAAACGTTGTTTTGCCAGTTTAAACTTCGGGTGTTTGTTGACGGTACATCGTTCGAAATGAAGTTATGACGCTGGCTACCGAGAAAATTAAACAAAAGCATATTAAAACGTACATGTAAAACATATGTGTTTCTTTTTAAGAATAACGCACGGACGTAGGGATGTGAGATTGGGCAAAATAAACATTTAATGTATATATCACTTATATATACAATTATAAAAAAAAATTAAATACTGTCAACGTGAAGTAACCCTTTGTGACATAGAATTAAGGTCGAATTTTGACTGCTAAGCATCTGTAGGTCTGTAGTAATAAGTAATTACTTTTAAAATTACATACGGTCCAAAAAATATTCATTTAACCTTGCTGTAACTATAAGTTAATTAACACTAGAACCATAAATAAATACAAGTTATCAAAATATTCGGTGTAAAAATGGGCCGTGAAACCTTTATTTAAAGGCGCATTTATATTGGAGCTGTAATTGCTAAAGTTTTGGTCATCGGTCATTCGTTTATTGTTACCATTATACTTTCTCGATCCATTCATATTTTATTTTGTGGTTAGAAAACTTTTTAAAGTGGTAATTTTTATTTTTATTGAAAACAGAACGAAAAATGCACAAGCTGGGATGACAGACGAAATTTGTTGATAATGAATAGGTAAGTAATGCAAAAGGTCATACTGCTGTGCCAATCATATTGTACTGTTATTATATATACAAGATATTTACTTGGAACTTAAAAACATGCTTACATAGTAAATCAAACACCCAAGAATATTCTTGAACATTAATAAAATAAAAAGGCAGTGCAAAGCTAGTGGCGCTAGTGGACATGTTAGTAACTACTAGTAAACTATTAGTAACTCGTGCTTAGCAAATTGCGGTGGCGAAAGTGAATGCCGCCATCGACCTTGCGTTAACATCGTGTAGCGCCTGCGCAGGTACTAACTTTCTTATGTACGGAATTATACCGTTACGTCAAAACTTTTATACCATTTTTAATTATCACGACACCGCAATCTTCAATTTTGCACGTGTTACTATTATTATTAAATTAATTTTAAAATATTTTTATAGTTGTCTGTCCTTCAACTTATAATAGTTCATCTGAGATCGATTAATATAACAATACGATACTCTTTATAAGAAGAATAATACAATAAGCACTTAAGCTTATTTACTCGCAGCGGGCGAGTAACTGATGTTAATCTACTTAATTAAGTTTTTAATGTTTACTGACTGACAGACAATGGATGCCTAACAGCCTAAACCGGTAGGTCAAAAAGCGTAAGTCTTGCACGGGAGTCCATTATGTAACGAAAACTTTAGATCCAGTTGTAAGAAGCCAATAGGGTTTGCAAACATTTCTTATTCATCAGAAAATCAGAGAATTGTTATGATTTTTACTATGGATTTGGTGTAACAAATAATATATTGTTGAATCATCACCATCACAATCCACAACTGTCTCACTGCTGGGCTCGGTCTTCTCATACAAAGTGAGGGGTACGGGCCATAGTCTACCAAGCCGGTCAAGTGCGGATATATAGACTTTACACACCTTCGAGAACTTTATAGAGAATTCTCGGGTGAGGTTTCCTCACGACGTTTTCCTTCACTAAAGCAAGTGATAATTAACTTGTAATACGCATATACATCTTTGAAAATTAAAGGTGCGTGCAGGATTGGAACTTACGACCCCACGTTCGGGGAACAGACGTTCGAACCACTAAGCTATCACTGCTTATATATTAGCAGATATTAAAATTATGCAAAGACGTTGGTGGATGGATAGATAATAAAATGCCCTATCAGGCTGTCGGAACTGAAAGAGTACGGAACTAACAGTCTACCTTAGTGATAATAACCAGTTTATCATGCACTGGAAGCATCCGTCACTTCGGTCTTTGGGCATTTTGACTATAGACTAATTCTAGTTCTTACTGCGAAGATCAGCTCCTAGAGTAAGATTCTCGATCGGGGCTGATATTAATATAGCAGATATCGATTTAGTTTATAGTCACAGGTGTTTGTAATATATTGCTTGTGTTGTTCACGCCGCCCGCAACACAGAAACTTCTAGTGCGGAAGTTTGAGTATGTAAGCTTTTTTTATAATATCCTATCAGATATCAATATTCGATATGCACTTATCTAATAACAGATTATTTTTCGCTTGCAAACATTTTCAAATAGTTTGCGCAGTCATTTGTTTGGTGTATATAATTTAGTGAATTAGTAAAAAAAGTTACAATATGTTTAGTAGAAAATCATACAACGCTGCTGTACGTATAGCAGTATACTTAAACAGTTTCGTAATTTATAAAGAATTTGTATATCAACTACCACCAATAGATTACCGTATCAAAACTTGGATGTCTTCATCATTAACGTTCTACTGATATCATACCTGATTAGGATCATACACCCAATAAGTAATGTAATGAAAGTATCAATTAACAACAATAAATATTTTTTATTTATGCATTATTTTGATGAATTACGTTAATGAACCTATTTACCTATTCCACGTCACCATACAAAGTAAAGTGAA
>DWPA01002036.1:0-16698 GCA_018251375.1 Calpodes ethlius
AATTTAAATCTTATACACACATAATATATAACATGTGTAACAAATACATTAACTTAACATAAAAATATACATTTGTTCTGTCAACGTGAAGTTAAGTAACTTAAGTTACTCTTTGACGGAATGAATTATGGTCTAACTTCGTTCACAGAGGTCATGGTTTTCCTGAATAATGATTCAATCTCCTAAAGCAACAAAAAGCCTACATAATAACAACAGTATACCATACCTAAGCAAAAATACGAGATTGAAAATTGACAGATGCAAATAGAAATTTACGATCACCTGCAATAGCCTATAATGGATGGTGTTGAGTGCTGAATGACCACAAAATGACACGCGGTGGAAACCGGTGCTTACTTGTTCTAACCGGTTCAGTCACCTTCTTTTACTCTAGCGATACAGTGATACAATTTCGCTATCCAATTGTTACCTTAACCTACCCTATGTTTACCTAAAGTTACCTTTTTTCAGGCTTTGTTGTTTGTAATATGCTTGTGTTCATACCACACTGCGTAATGACTCTGCCACACCTGCATTAACGATAGTGACTACGGCAATCTCCGAATGCGTCTTAATCAATGCGATAAAGTTAGGAACTTATTTTCCCTCAACTTGTATAGCGATTAAGGCGCTAATTAGTGTATATAAGTGCGTGGTATTTAGGGTAATATTCTCGTTGTTATTTGATAATGATTTACCCTGCGATCATAACAGGTTCGATTCCCGGCCGAATAACACTATTAATTATTAATCATTTTAGACGACAATGACGTCAATGTCGACTCAACAAAATAAAAAATATATTTCCGTTGCAGTTCTAAGCACGCATTAGATATTTTCAAATATGAAATGGCAGCATGATATACCTAGGTCTCATAAAGAAGGTCGTATGCACTTTCTTTCTATTCGTTCTTGATCTCCACGGCGTGGCGCGGCCTCGCCGTTCACACGGTCGCCAGTACTCCACTAGAATTACGCAAACAAATCGATACGCGAGAGCTGTTATGTGTCGCGTCTCGTAACATAAAAATACGAGCAGTCAATTTCCCAGCCGCATTCTATTTCGCTGTAGGCAATTGTTAGACGCGGAAATCCAATTGTAAGTTGACTTACAGCCTCCTAAGCGTTTGCGGAGAAACATGACAGGTGTACCTAATTAAAATTCAGCATTATGTAGCGTTTTTGATAGTGACATGTTGTGACGAATGAGTTTATTGTAAACGTGATTTTAATGTCCATGACTGATTCATGATAATCAATCTTACTCACTGAATCACTTTCATTTTTTTTTATAAGCAGAACGTTAAACTTAGCCAAATGATAACAACACAATGGAGTAATGTGGGGAAACCTTTAACTTCATACAATCAATGTAATTACCAAACCAGAATCTAAGCCACATAGTCACACTTAGTTATTTACGTTTACACGTGATTTGTAATATAATTTTATTACTTTAACTTAGGACTGCAGAACTATGAAGTGTTGATTCTAAACTGAGGAGCTTAGATCATAAGAAAAATATTAATATTTGCAAAATCTTTTGACCGTAATTATATGCGTATTAAGTAACCTCCACACTTGACAGTTCTCCGTTACGACCTCAAAGACGTGTGAAGTGTGCCAACTTGCTCTAGGCCTGTCTATAATCCTATTCTTTTGATCCAGTCCTAGCTCATTAGGAGGACAGTTATGAGTTGCAAATAAACTAGTAACCTGATTACATGGGTTTATTTAAACACAAGTTATAATTAGCGGCCTAACCTTAACATAGCTACTGAGACTCTCTAGCACGCAACCAGCACTAGAAGTAATTAAAGAAATCTGACGGAACGTTAAAAATATACGTATGTTTTCTTTACGTAAAAAGTTAAGAAAAAATATGAAGAAAGAATTATTATAACAATTAATACTTTTCATGATCTTAATTACATATGTATTTAATTAAAATGTCATAATTAATACCTAATCTGAAATATCCTTAATTATTGAAATATATAATATTCGTTTCCGTCTGACTTATAAGACTGAATTTAAAAATAAATTACAAGTAAGCAAAAAATGTGTTATATCTGAATTTGAACACTTGCCGATAATTTCTCCCGGAGTTTCTCGAGAAAAAGCAACGTAATTTAAGTGCAGTTACGCCTCTACAAGTGCAATTTTTCATAACCAGCATGATCTCCTATAACCGTACATTATTCATCACAGGTTGCAGTACCAGTTCGCACACTGGCATGTGAGCCCTATAACGGTACAGTATAGCCCATAGCTGTAATAAATTGTTGGTGTTTATTAGTGGGAACTCGAACGAGTTACTTACTAGTGCTGAGATCATATTAAGCTTTGTGTGGAAGATGTGATGGAAAGTAATAATTATAAATACGTAAGTATAATATTTATGACAATCATGGTCGTACCCAGCACGCATGTAAATATATTTTTGTATCTCAGCAGAGGGAAACTGTTTATTATCGCCTGGATAGGACGTAGAAACGTTATATTATAACCCGTTTATAAAACAGTGGGTACCCATTTACTGCAAGGCATACAGAATCGAGATTGATCCGCTGCTCCCGTGCCCTCTTTTACCCCCATCGTAACCCCTGTTTTTGCTACGCCCATGAAAGAAATTAAAGTACAGGAAAGAAAATATAATAAATACATACAACAGATATATATATTCAAAAGTTATTTATAGACATAATGTCATAGATTGATATTTACAATGTTATTTTAATAATAGGTTGTACGTAGTTAATCAGGATTCATTTGATGCAAAAAAGGCAAATTTTTAAATTGTATGTAACTCAACATCGCCGAAAATGTCGCTTAAAACAAAAAGTCTTTCACACTTCGAATTTAGTAGTAAATAAACAAGTAATTAAAGGGCATTACATTAAGTAAAATCGTTTACAGAACCACAGCACTAGTCAAGATCTGTGGACCAGTCCCCTGCACTGGGCCATAACAACCACCTTTCAATGTCTAAGAAAACTATAATTACAATCTATTGTAGTTATTTGTCAGTTCTAGAACCTAACACCTGTCGGTCTGTCTGTTCGTTCTGTGTGAATACATTCAATTTGATATACCTGTCTATTTTTTTTAGTTCAGACAACTAAATATAATTTAAATTATCTTGTTTGATTTAGGTTTAAACAAAACTGGTAACTCGGCTTTGTTTCGCTTCAATAAACCTTGTTAATACGTACACCTGAAATATTATCACTCAATCGCTTTTTTTATTAACCTTCATTTTCACATCTTACTGTTTTAATCGAATTTGGAAATAAACGGTGTCATATATAAAAAATATATTTATTTATTATAAGTACGTATATTATAATTATGCTATTACTAACTTTTTCCCAAAACCTCTACCCTACATTTTATGTGTTATCCCGTGGGAACACATCCGTTTTAGTATAGTTAGACATAGTAGTCAGGGAATAGGAATGTTACCGAGATATAGGTAATTAGATAATTTGTTTAGAAGTGATTATTTTGTCACTAATAACAGATGATTTTTATGGGCGTACCCAGCTTTTGATATAAGTGGGGCAAATTTTTTTTTTTTGGCCCGAGGGGATGGATATAGGATTTTATGCTCGCCCAGGAGAGGGCAAATCTATATAAATAGAAGAAAGTCGATTTGTTTTACTATTTATAATTCACGAATATCTGAACTGATTTGGTTGATAATTTTGGAGGAAGTAGCTTAGAACCATAAGACGGATAAAGGGTACATTTTGTTGTAAAAATAAAAGATTAAAAGGGTGCAATAAGGGGTGAATATTTGAATGGAGAATGAGTTTTCGTCAACAATTTATGTGTGACTTTTTTGGTTTCCACGTATTTTGTCTACACTTAAAGACTTTCCTTGCATAACGTAAATATTATTGACGTTAAGTCATATATGATGGCCTGGGCGGGCGAAGACGCCGGCGGAAAGCTAGTGTATAATAAATGATACATTTTGGAAAGCATACAAAATCTAAAACGGGTACTGCTACATTTCCTCGGTTCCTTGAATAAACTCATGAGATTGTTATCGAATTGGTGAAATGAAAACTACACTGACACTTTACAAGTTAATCAACTGTGACACTCGACCAGCCAGTACGGACCATATCAGCCGGAGTGTGAAATCTATAATAATATTAACGGCAAACTTTTCGCTACGGCCGGGCGGTCGAGCAGCCTCTACATAGCGAAGGCGATCGATGTAAAAAGTTAATATCGCCCACATTTCCGCAATCAAAACTTACTTAATTCTTATTACATATATTGCGACGCACCATCATGTGTATAAGTATTGCAAAACTTTCTTTCAAGGCTCCTACTTGTAATTTTCGACTTCAGTTGCACATTTTTTTTAATTACTTGCGAGTATGTTGTTCGTAACATATTTCAGCCTCCGGTACAGATTTTTGACATTAGTTTATTTATCTGTGTTTTACAGTGTGCAATTAACATCAAGTGATGATTTTCGCATTATTCGGGTCATCCCGTACACGTAGATCAGGAAAGATTATATTTTTCGTCTACCCTATAATATGGGGTAACATTAGACAGATGAATTTAAATGCATAATTATCTATGAAAGAAAACTAACAAATTAATAATCGTTCCGTCTATTCTGTTCATGGCGCGTATCTTTAATATTACTTTCTTTTAAAACAATTCCACTTGATAGTAAGTAACGATGAGTTTTAGGCGACAAAGTGTACTAACTTAATAGAAGCCTATTCAAGTCTGAGCCCCAAACGCCATAACCAACACCCCTGCCTCCGTATTGCACCGAGTTACTTCCAAGAATATTGTATTTCCCTTCGGGAGGTATTGGGGTTAATGACACTTTAAAGCGAGGTGTTCGACCCCATACAATGTAAATTGCTATTTATGAATCATGTTAAAAATAACGAGGTATATCTCAAAGGTGAGAAAACTTTTATTTTATTTAGATATTATTATTAATAGAATCATATTACATTAACGATAAGACAAAATCGGACCTTGCAATAATTCTTATACCAAAAGCACACGGCTAAGTTCTAACCGACGGGCATATCAATGCCCAGAACATACCCGTGAAGGTATAAAGCTGAAATATTGCACCAGGTTTCCTTTATAATTTAGACAAGTTTTAAGGTAACATTTTTTATAATTCTCACGACGAAAAAAAATATTTTCGCTTTAAAGTTACTTCCTTGAAAACCGGCTACCTAAAAATAAAAGTTATCTAAACACGGTATGTCACTGTAAATTTACGCAGTCATTTAAACTGTACGGTCACTGAAAGAGCTTGCTACAGTATGTAAAACACTCAGTGAATACATTGTAAGGCCACGGAGGCGCCTCCGCTCACCTCATCATAAATTATTCACACCGGGAGCTTGGTATATTACGTTCTCTAACTCGAAAGGTCCCATTGTGTCAACCGCAGAGCTTATTATTACGATAACTGTGGTGTCAAACAATTTCAATTCAATAAGATATGTCATATACCTATCTACTAGTACTTTCCTTTCGTCGCGGCGAATGAAAGCGTTTACTTGCGTTGAAATTGATACTGCCGATACCATTAACAAGTCAATAGCGTAATGTCTGGCACGAAACCGAACTGACAGATATCTTATTAATAATGTCTTGAATTATAAATGTGTATATGGGTAATTGACACTGAATGGACGTGATTGGCGAATCATTTGAAGTCGTATTGAAAGGGAGAACTCAATTGGAAAATACTATTACTTAGCTGATGTTGCATGGATATTCAGATCAAGCGACATGTAAATGTCATACGCAAGTACTAAGTACAATGCTTACATTGCTTACAATTGGATTTATAGCAAAGAGTATTGATACAAAAAAATGCTTCATGAAATCCGTACGCGGAAAGGAAGTAAAACACAGAATAAGATTCAAAAGCGGAAGTCATTTTAAATGTTTTTTTACAGTAATACTATTTTGTATAAACTTTATTACTTATTTGTTTCTTAATTGAAGTATTATTTTCGGGTGACGGAAAATTTACAATTATGATATTTATAATAGAATTTTATGACTGCAATACGAAGACAGTAGCTTAACATCTATTTTAACACTGTTTCGTGCATAAATGAAAATTAATACCTACTAACGCTAAAGCACAAACACAATTATTCTGAGAGCGTGCGTAACAGGCATTCACCATTATGCACTCCTCTCACTGAACCCCTCTCTCTCCCTCTCCCTCTCTCTGTCTCTGTCATTTCTCCTCTTCTTTTCATTCCCCCTCTAAGTTCCGTTAAACATTTAACGCAACCATTTCGGTGTTTACTAAAAAGTTTAACTTGATAAATTAAATAAAACACTATATGAAAAATAGAACCGTAAGAGATACGATAAAAAACTAAAATGGCGAAACTAAAAATTACTGTATCGGATTATTACGTAGGTAGGTATATATATATTGATAAACAAAATAAGTGACTATGTAACAAGTAATCACCATACATAGAAAAATAGATATCAAATACACAACAAAGACATAAAGAAACTGCAATAAGGCATACTAATGAAACATTAAAATAATTGTAGGCTATCATAAAAACCGTCATAATTTATATAGCGTAACTGAAATAACTGAGTATGACCCATTTATACAATAAGTGCACGAGACACACAAGCGAAGGTTAGCACGTAGGTACCACGGAAAGCAGTGACATGCGACTTCCGTAAACTATTATTACATTCCTGGTTTTTCAGTCATATACAAATAGTCAAGTTAAGTAAACTTTCAATGGTATTGTCAACTTAACTCCCCTGGATTAATATAAAACTTATTCCATTATGACATCTACAGTTAAAAATTTAATAACCCGTACTTGATAAGAGAAGTTCTAAGTGCAGTCGCTACTCCAGATCCGATATTTCTAAGACAGATAAACCTTTGTCCTCTGGTCATAAGTGTTTATGATGTTTTACTAATATGTAAAATACGTAATTCTAGTGAGGTGAAATTGAGTAACTATTACAACTTATTTGTTTCATATTTCAATTGACTATTAAACCAAAATTGAATCATACCCAGTAAAAGATAAGCTAACGCATTATTATTCACGCCAATATCACCGCTCAATCAGTTGTGATTTTTTATTTATTTATGAGATAACAGAAGAATAGCAGTTATTAGACTATGACCCACGTGGTCATGGTCGTGACCCACGTTCAAGATCTCGAAGTCATGAACGTAAGAAATCAATAAATCAGAACTTGACAAAGAGATCGGGCACTGATGTATCTACTGCTGCTGGGATAATATCCCTGGATATAGTGATAAAAATCTCACCTTCACTTCAGCCTTCACTTGAATTCTACAACACCTCTATAACGAAACAAGGTGAGTTAACGCAGAATTAGTTTCTAATCGACGCAGCCACACCTGTACTAGCGTGATTATATTCCAAGTAAATTGTACTACAAGTTTTTATACTGTTAACTAAATGTATTTTTTATGGAAATTGCCGACAATCGAGCTGACCATTCGTCTGGTGGTAAGCGGCCAACGACATCTAATAGACATTAGAACCACCAAAGGCATAACCAATGAGTAGCCGGTTAATAAAAAAGAGAAGAAAGATATACTTAAACGAAGTCCTAAGTAACTGAGATGTCGACGGTCAGCCCAAAAATGTTGATCCATTAAGCTTGAATTTCACACAAAGATTACTTCATAAAGTAGATAAGTGTTAAGGTTGATGTTTTCGAAATTCCCACAGGATGGAAAAAGAAACAAATATGATGATTTTGTTTAAAATTTTTCGTATTATCGTCACAAAATTCTTACATTTTCCTAATTCCGGAACGTAACTACAAACAGTTGTTTATAGTATAATATACGTGATAATATTATAAATGTGAGAGTGTATTTGCTTGTTTGTTGTTACGATGTATATTTCAGTCAAATTGAAGTGCTTAACAACAAAGCGTTGCCTAGCAACCAAGAAAAGGATTCGACAACCTTTTTATTAGTGTTCTTTGTACACACAGGCAATACCGCGAGTAACATCTGGTAGTCTATTTAACGTGATACGATTATGGATGAAGGGCTTCGAATTGTAATCTGAACAAAACGTGAGAACGAACCACGTACTGAAAGTTAAAAACGATTATAACTTTAAATCTATATATAACGTTGTTTTACTCAACTGTTGAATAAAGACAGAGCAAAAAGCCGCATTAATTTACTCAAAGGTCAAGTCTTTTATGAAGAATTATAGAGATAACGATCTTAATTGTACCCACATGAAGAAATGTTATGGTTTATCAAAAGAAACTAATTGACAATTCATCAATTGTAGGCTTGGATGTACATGCTGAGATTGGTGTAATAAAAAGCTCATTGTTTCACAATCACAATGCCGTGGGTACCGCCGCGATCTGCTGACGTGATGAAGATTGATTCCCAACCTTGCTCACTGGCTTTCACTCGAGCCGTAACTATCTTGAGTTGTAGGGCATTTTGTAGATGTATGTATTATTATATGTAGGTAAGTCAGTACAGATATGATTGTGATAACCAAAAAGATTAAATAGTTTAGATTAAGTGTTT
Source organism: Calpodes ethlius (assembly GCA_018251375.1). NCBI lineage: Eukaryota > Metazoa > Arthropoda > Insecta > Lepidoptera > Hesperiidae > Calpodes > Calpodes ethlius. Next base: position 8,600 of record DWPA01002036.1, read on the forward strand.
ATACTTGTACATATAGCATATTTTTATAAGGATCATATTTCAAAATGTAGGTCCTCAAAAGATTAAAAAATTTTTTTCGGAATTATATGCGTATTAGAGATTAATTATTGTTTTAAAAGAAAAATGACATGTAAAACTTACATTAATTTATTTCAGTTATTTTCACAGATGTGAGAACAATACCATTTTAGGGATTTGATACAGTTTAATGAATGTAATGGGTTTAGCTGGTGAACTACTGAACCTAAATATTTAATTTCGTAATACATTTATTGTCAAAATAAATATTTTTTTATAACTTACACTCACATTCTTATCTGTAGCCCAGTTCTTGTCATCGCTTAAGTAATGACTTAAGTTACGGATTCACAAAGTATTCTACATTTTGACAATTCTCATTTCATTAAAACTCTTAGTTATTGAATAAAAAATAGTTTCTTAAATAATTGCTCCAACTCGTGTAAATTATTTGATTCTTGATGGAAGTATTGATTTAATAGATACAAGGTTTTTTTTTAATATAAAAATTATTTCGCCATAACCAAGCTATAATATATTCGTATTTATATACGTAAAACGCATATAATACGTAAAAATATTTATAGTATATAAAACGCTGAGCGACTAAGTTTCCAACTCTGTAGTCTCGAGTCTTATCCGTCATTTCGTAATATCATAATTGATGTGTAAAAATAAATAAATAGTACAGTACTAGATCGTTAACTTTGATGATAGATGGCGACACAGTAATGTAAGTACGGTCGATATAATCTCGAGGTACTCGATTGATCATTAAAACGACAGTTATTAAGCAGTCAATCAATTATATTAATGTCTATTCAACGTGCATTACCATGTAAAAAGAATTTCCCAATTTAGTCTTCACAGTTAACTTAACGCAGGCGTTTTACATTGTTATGTGTGTAATGTCCTAAACCCTGGACCTCTCTTGTCTTAGTAGAAAGTCTAAGGCCAGCTGTGGCTTGTAATCGGATTAATAGGTCACATTGATCGATACAGTGAATTGAAATGGTATTAAATTGTAAGATGAACTATTAATATCTTATCATTAAATGATAAAAGGATTATGTGATAGTTTTAACTTGTTTGTCGTAATTATGAAAGGAAATACTGATGTAATTAATTAAAAAGTTTCTATTTCGAAATAGATAAATAGTCCTTTTAGTGTAGGTTCAAAATTCATCTTTTAAAACAAAAACATTAAGCATATACCTATTGTATTGCGTCTGGAAACGTGAAGACTTATTGTTGCAATAAAACTTGCACTGTACCCGACACATCGGTAGCTTTCGAAATTTAATAACTTTAATGTTCCATGTGTTGTAATTACTTAGTTAAAATAATTAAAGGCAAATGAAATAGTTATAACAATGCAAGAAGCAAGCGCGTCTAATTACACGAGCTCTCGTATATCTTAAGACATTCTTCGAACGCCGCAGTTTTGTTTCACTTACCCGGAGGTTCTACGCGATTATGCATTTATTTCGTCTTATACAACTCCTAGCGGCCAAGGCATGCAGACAAAAAGCCTTGAACTTTTTTCTAACAGGCTTAAAAACTATACCAAAAAATGTTAATAATTCATTGTAATCTTTTCATTTGTTATGCTTAATGCTCGCATTTAAATGCTCTGAAATATTTTAATCGGTTTTAAGAATGATTTAAAGAACGTGACTACGGAAAAATATTCCATATATAGAATTGTTTATTCGGATAATCTGTCTTTTATGTTTTTGTCTAAGTGTCTGCTATTGCCATAAATGCAAAGGGTCATTATGTACTACAATTCACATTTGGATGATATAATGGTTATTTTGAATGCAGTATGTTTTAAGAAATACATGCTATTCTTTGTGTAGCGTGTTGTAAATGTGGTTAAACAGATACCTAACATAGAGAGGACAAGAAACAATAAGCAATTACGCATTGTCCTAAATATTTAGAATGAGTATAAAATGAGAACGACACAGATCTAACAATTTGTAGGACCTAAAATCAATACGTCTTCGATGTTCTTGTGCTTTATACAAAGTTGCTTATCCTGTGGTAAACGCGAAATGGAATTCGCGCAAAACAAACACATGGCTGCCAAATCTAAATCGTCCATTTTGTTAATATTTGTCAAAATGTTGAAGGTTACATAACACTTTATCATTACGAAATTTCATGGATTGTTGTAATATGTTTTTAAGGCAGATATATTATTCTGTTACATTGATTGTTTACGATCTCGATGATGTTTCAAGCGGTTCAAAAGCCTGCATTCACGTACCATATCGCACTGAGCTTCACCGTCGTCGTCATAGAAGATGTTGGTGCAGTCATCCATCCCTGCGGCTGGTTGCGCAGGCCTCACTCCTCAGCCAGGCGCCTCGGCCTCATCAATACGTGACGCGGCCGGCCCACCGGCATCCGAATATGCACAATATCACTGCCACACCGACACTAAATCTTGACACAATCCTAACGAGAACGATCGAAATCTTGTGGATAATCCGATGAGTCACGCGACACCTCACTGACTGAACTCTGCAAATGCAGCGAGTTCCAGAGACGTGGAAGCGTAGGTGTCCCTAACGAACTAAACGAGGTAGCTAATTTCGAATAGTAAAAGACTCGTGTACACTTTCGGTTACGCCACTGACAGCGATGGTAATGAAAAACGCTCAATTATGCTTCTCACGGTATTTTTTGTCGCTCAAGGGCGATCGGATGAGTGAAGCGAGGTTTAAAGATGGTGTTTTTTGCGGTGAACTGCGTAGATAGTTACGTCGAGGCGGGGGCGAGGGTGGCGCGCGCACTCCGCCGGGGTGCATTGATCGGAGCTCCAGTGCGCATGTCACCCCTCGAGAAATTCTCGCCTGTTTTGACATTTGGTCAGCCGACGGCTTAGGGGCACTTTTCTTTGTGAAACGAGGTGCCGCTGTGCACGTTGCAGAGCACTTGACATTCTTTCGTAACTTCTCTTATCTGTAGCACAAGGAAATGGCTGCAGTTTGTGATCTTGTTAGCGAGATCGCACAAGAAGCGGCTTCTCTTTATCGTCAGCTCAAGGAAAATGTCTGAGCAAAACGTCTCCCACGACACTTGTACTTAGTTTTTATTGTGCTATAGGAACTTAGCTAGCTTTCTGTAACGAAATTAAATTTATTACCTCAATCAATTTTAAATTCTATAACATACTTACAAAAAAACTTATAACAAAAATGTCCACAATAAAACACACTTTAATTCATGTTTTTCATCTACTTATCTTGTACCTAGTCGTGAGTAAAATACTAATATGTATATTTTTTTATTGTGACGAAGTAATAATGATTTTTAATAATCGAAAACATATATTATTCATGAGTTCTACGCGTGAGTCACATTGCATCGAAATAGGAATATAATATTTACAACTGTACAAGAGCTATACGCAAATTAACTGATGTAAATTAAATTTAGAAAGCAAGTATTGCTAAGAATTAGGTAGATAGCAAATTGAATGATCGCGTGCTAAACATAATTTTATAAACATTTGTCGACCTTCTGATTGCCTTAGCAATCGTACTAGAATTGTATTTCTAGAAAGTGGTCTATATTTATGCCAGCATACACAATAAAAGTTTCATTATATAAATTGAGCTATGCGAAATTTCCAAAAAATCGACGCTACTTACTTACATACAACTTAAAAAAAACTGCAACACTGTCACATCCAATAACAGAAACGGTGTTCAAATAAAACAGTATATGTAATCAAGCAACACCTCCTACAATATACTAATTTAAATATCGAATGAGTAAGTTTTTAAACAAATAACTGCATATTCATCTATTGGATCCTAGAAAATAACTGTTATCGAGAAAATTCAGCACCTATAGATAGTGTATCGATAGTGTAAATAATTAACATGAAATTAATAGCACTTGTTCACAAATTAGAGATCTCATTAAATAAATTGTCTCCAAAGGAACTTCTGTTCGTTTATCATATACATTCGATTTATGTACGGGGTCACCTTCGTCCATTGACGTCAGTAACAGCAAAAGACATCACCAAAGTTTCTCTGGCCAAGAAGAAAGCACCTGTAACTAGTTATCGAACTGCAACTAAAGAGTAGAGCACCTAAAATAAATTCACAGTGAAGAACAAAACACAAAAATTTCTCTCAGATTGGTCTAGTCAATTTTTTGACACTTATTGATTGATTTGTTTTGTAATTTATTGTCTTTATTAATTTTAATAAGTCTGTCTGTTAAATTAATTTATTTGTTCATATTAATTTTAGAATAAGACAAAATAATATTGTACAGCGAATATCAGGACATAGCGAATAAACCAACACTTTGTCACCTGTATATTACGTGTCCACAATAAATATGATTCGACATTGATTTTGAACTAAACGAAGAGTGGTGTCTAGGCAAGCGGGTAAAAATACACTCCCGCTATACTAGAATGTCTTCTTTTTGTATGAACGTTGGTTTCTTAGAATTCTAACCACCGAGTATATAAGAAGAATAGAGAATGAAAGTAGAATCTATTTATCCGAATTATTTTTTAAAATACATTAAAATGCCGTAACATAAGGCCGAATAGCTATTATCGTTTGCCGTGAAATTAATCTACATATTTTTGTTACTATTACTCTATGATCACTGACAACTTACACTATGTATATTTTAATACAGATACGGGTATTAAACGTTGAGTTTACTTAACTGTAAACAGAATACTAATTAGGAAAGCTTATACATAAATCGCAGCTTACGACTCCACCATTGTTAGTGGCAGTAACGGAATACACAAATCTCTACAGAGTCGATGCGGTTATAGTCCGGCGATTCTATAACCTGTGACTGACTTTTCAAAACAAGTATTCAATATAACTTTATGAATTCAGTATTATATGTCGCAACAGCTTTAGATTTCGTAGCCTGTTTAAAAAACGTACTTATTTCTTCGTCATACATGTTTCAACTATTAATGATATTCGTTCCAAGAATAATCGTTTTGATTATACCGACATCATTTTCAAACGATTAGCTCCTGATACCTATGTGTATATGGAAAGTTATTAAAGTACAATTATGTAGATAATGCAATAAAACTATTTACTTACATAAAAGACGGACAGAAATAAGAAATTTATACGAGTAGGTTCAATTAATTAAAGATTATATTTCAAATTTTATGTCTATTTCTCTACAACCGTGTTGGCAAAGCGCAAGGAAGGGGTGCATAAATTATTATTATAAAGTTATCAATAACTTTACGAGCACTGTATATGGCGGAAACACGATTTAATGAATAGGTACCATTTCAGTATTTTATTCTTCATCTTCAATGCCTTTTATGTTTTACTAATACAGGCTTATTGCATCCCCATTCATTAATTTAAGGGCGTATAAAAAGAACCTGTTTACGAATTCTTTTAAAATTATTGTCCATTGCACAACACGTGAGCGTCAATTTGCTTAATACCGGTACCGGTTCTTGCAAGGATTTCGATGTAAGCTTTTTAATAATACTTTCGAAAAGCTCTTTCATATCTTCCTCGGTTCGCTTATAACTTTATCGTCGACAAATTGCTGCACGCAATGTTTTATTCCAGTAATTACGTAGGGTCAATTTAAAGACACTAAATAAATAAAGCGCTCTTACAGGCAATCGTTCGACAAACTGACATCTGGGCGACTATACATACCCTTTGATAGAGGCCTTCGCTACCTATAAAGTATATATATCTATCTAACAGCCTTTAAAGATCCACTGCTGGACATAGCCCTCCCCTAATTTGCGCCACTCAGACCGGTCCTGAGCCTTCATATTTATAAAGTATATACATAATTATAATACATTTCATAACACATACATTTGTTTGTAACGTTTGACGATGACACTTGTACGCCACGAACCGCATCAGTACAGGTTAATTCACTCTGCGCTCCAGGCGTGGGCTGCGAGCCGTTATTCGAGGACCACAAGCCACAACGCTTAAAGCGAATTCGCTTTGTACTGCAAGTGTCAAAATTAAGCCTTAAACAAAAATATTTGTGTTTGTCTTCATTAGGCCATAAAGTTTAGTATTATTATTTGATTTCAGCGAGTTTTGCCATAAACGATAGATCCATGAAGCTATAAAATTATTTCATGAGTGGAAATGCACAAGTAATAAGTAATAGATACAAGGTATCTTAACTTAGAGACCATAAACCCCAAAGGAATCCGTGGATCACGTCCTGGAGGTCCGTGAATTATTACGAAAAGAATCGGTAGCAGCCGTGGTTTTGTTTATAATTTTCACTGTATCTATGTATTTTTAAAAGTACATTTTAAAATATTTCTATTTTCTTTTTCTATACTTACGTTTGTCGTCGTCATAGGTCGGTCAGATTAAATAATTTTCGCAAGTGGTCCGTGATAATGAATAGATTAAGAAACCCTGTGATAGACAGTTAATAGAAATCGACGGTGCGATAAGTAGTAGATTTATTTCTTAATCACACATGCTCGTGACGCCGCAGGTGGCGCCACTATAAAGAACTGAATCGTAGTTCTGTTAAAGTATGTCAAGGCACTCGGGACTCGGGCGTTCACTGCAACAAATCCATTCAAAATACTAGATCCTCGTCGTGACTTTATGTACGCGAATTTTAAAGGTGACTTTTATTATTCCAAGGCCGAGAAACAGTGCTTTGAGTAAAACATGTTTTTATTATATTAGATTAAAATAGTAGATCCTTTACTTTCGATTTTTATAAGGTGAGAATTTTATTTAAATTTATACAGGAGGAAGGATTCTAAAGTATATTACTGATCGCAGCGAGAGATTCAAAGTACTCCACTTTGAATCTCTACTCTACTCTACTCTACTCTACTGATGGATTATCTTTTTTTTTTGTCACTCTCTATCAGAGAATAATGTAATTAAATGTAAATTAAGAATAACAATAATGAACTATTTGAGGAAGACATATTTTATAAAAACTAAAATTATATTTTGAGTTAGAAGGTGGAATTCACGTGGTTCTTCAATGACTTCACTCCCATTTTTTTATTTACCTTGCACGTGGTTTGCTTTATCGCACAACCTGTAACTTTTTTAATCAATGTGCGAGATTGATCTTTTTGGTGATCGCAGCTTTTAGGTACTAATAATATACTTTTTTTTATCTTTTTTATTAAACGGTGAATTATCGTTATGTGGCTATGCCACTCCCGCAATAATACATGGTAACGCGTACACATACTTATGCTTATATTAAAATAAATAGTAAATCACATAGAAGTTACACTTTCTCTGAACAGGGATAGGTCAGTATGCTGTTACAAATACCGACGTTCATGTATATACAAATTCTAAATTCAATTCACTTTCATAGAAACTAGGCAATTTTCTTCCAAAGCTCTGTTTACGGTACTCTTTTACAATGTGATACAAAAATAGTAGATAAAATAATAGATAAAATATTTATTCTACTAGTCAAGGTAAAGTCATCATGACTTAAGATTTAGGTTACTTTATGTCAGATTAATAGTTTAATTAATTCCCCCAATATACTTACATTCTAGAGCAGAAAATATATTCCCAATACAACGTAGACACGTACTATACTATCTTGAAAATTTAATCCTAATTTGTTACTTTGTAATGATTACAAAGTACTGTAAACTGTTTGGGGAACAGAGTATATATGGCTTCTTTGGTTATGTTTTGTACAAAAATGTCACTCAGGTCATGATTTCACTTTTTTAAACTGAATATGGATGTTAATAGAGGTTACGGAAAGTCAAAACAGAAAGTACCGACCTATACATACATAAATATGAATACTTTCATTGGAATGTTGAGCACTAAATTACCTACAGTACGTTGATATTATTTTTAATATTCATTTCGTTGTCTGTACTGTCTTACAATTTAAGGTAAAGGTTTCATAATATATTTTGTACATAAAATTTTGTACATAATAATGGTGACAAAGGTTTTAAATGACTATTTAAATCGACACTTTACTCGGAATGTATACACTAGTTTTTGTTATTCAGTTAATGTAATTACGTAAGAAATTATTTTTATTCACTACAT